>JAOXJP010098360.1:0-14466 GCA_025762735.1 Platanus orientalis | reverse complement strand
ATGGCTGTTCTTGCTCTGTCCTTGATGTTACTGGCTTACGATTTACGAACCTCTCTCTCTCTCTCTCTCTCTCTCTCTCTCTCTTCCTCTGGCTTTCATTTTCACGGAGGGGTCCCTTTCTCGTGGCTGTCCTTTTCAATGATACTTAGCAGCTCTCTTTCGCTCTCATTTCCACTTTAAATGGCGCAGCTGCAGTGTTACAGTTGATCCAATTTCAATGGCAGATTTGCATACGGAACTGTTGAGCAAAGCTAGGGTCTTCGGAGTTCTTTCAAGCTAATTTAGTTGGTCCATAGCTCGAATTTCTTTATTTGTTATTGGAGCTCTTTCGAAATGTGAAGTAAAGTTTGGATGAGAAATTCGAATCTTGTTGTGCCTGGATATGGATCCTCCTTCTCTGATCAATGAAGCTTCATTTCCCTCTACGAACGCTTCGTCTTATGGTTTGACTGAGATTTGGCCGTTTCCGCTCAACGGCGGTGGCGGTGTTGAGGAATCTGGTGGTGCTTTGGGATTCAGAAGGAATCATTTGGGGCGGAATTTGGGTGGATTTGTGGAGACAACGGGGACGGATGAGTTAACGGCTACTGAACATAGTGGGAGCCGTGGTGGGGCTGGAAGGAAGCGTCGAGATGCGGCTTCGGAAGATGAGTCGACTAAACTTGTCTCTACGAGCAGTGGCAATGAATTGGTATTCACTTGCTCTCTTGATAATGCTCTCTCTTTCACTCTCTCTTGATTGCTATGTATGCTTGCTTTGGTTAATTTTGATATTGTTGTATCTGTCTCTGCTTTTTAGATTCTTCTAGCAGTAGAACTTAGGTGTGTTGAAATTACTGAAAATTGTCTTGTTTTGCCAGATAGAATGACTTCCAGTATAATTAGGAATTTGAATTAGAAATTGATGGTTTTGGATCTGGAAAAAATTTCCTGCACTTCCTTTCTTGTGGGAGATTTTGATGCATCTATGCAGTAGTAGTTTGGGTCTGCCTATGTGTGAAAACTGGATTTGTTGGGAATTAAGATGTATGGGACTGGATGTAGAGTTTATTTAGTGTATCTTTGTATTGAATTCAGTTGGTTTTGTGTCCTTATCACAGTGACTTTGATGTGATTTACTTTTCAAGCAGAATGATTCTGATGGCAAACGTCTGAAAGTTTCGGGATCTGGAGATGAAAATGGTGATTCCAAAGCTGAGATGGAAACAAGTTCTGGCATTGGTAACAAGCCAGTTGAACAAAGCACTCAACCATCTGAGCAGCCTAAGCAAGAGTACATCCATGTACGAGCAAGAAGGGGTCAAGCTACTGATAGCCACAGCCTTGCAGAGCGAGTAATTCGCTTATCTTTTCTTAGTGCTCTTTTATAGATGCCTAATATCTGGTTCCACGGAGACAATAGAGCCTTAGTTTCAGAAATATAAAGCATAACACTTCAGTTATTACTGCTCACCTGGGGACTCTGTAGGACTTAGATGGTAAAACAGTAGATCACATTCAGACTTCAAACAAGACAGTTTACTGGAACAGTTTAATGGACAGGCTAGGAGAGAAAAGATCAGCGAGAGGATGAAGATTCTCCAAGATCTGGTCCCTGGATGTAATAAGGTGCAGTACAGTTCTTTCTGTCACTTTTTGTTAGTCTTGTTACTTGAATATATGCAGGTAAGTTCTGTATATTTTAACATAGAAGGAAATCTTAGGGAAGTTGTTGTAACCATCCTAGACATGTTTGTGAACCATTCAGCACAGGAAGGTGTGAGACCCTTTTAACATGATGTTTTCCAAAAAATGTTTCTTAGTGTGGTTTCTCGTGAGCAGGTTATTGGCAAAGCACTTGTCCTTGATGAGATAATTAATTACATCCAATCACTACAGCGTCAGGTTGAGGTGTGTATTGTTCCTTTATTTACGTGTTGCTGCTCTATTTTATATTTGTTCCTTCCACTGCTGAAGCTGAACCAAAACTCTTTTATGTGAAATTACTGGATGCTGTAGTTCCTCTCAATGAAGCTCGAGGCAGTTAATTCGAGAATGAACCCCAGCATTGAAGTATTTCCTTCAAAAGATGTAAGTCTTAAGCACACTGAGAATTGAATCATGCTATGGTACCTTCCTCAACATTTTCAACACTGTGAAAGCATCATATCAAAGTTTCTAGCGCTAGTTTTTCTTCTGGAAAAGCCTATCATGGGTAACACTTTGTTATTATGAAAATTGCATCTTCTTTTCGAAAAAGCATGTGGTCGAATTTATCCTCAATGAACCTTACACCCTGTACTATATGTGTTACCAACTGGTCCATCTACCTAGCCAGTTCAGTTGGTAGGCCATCACTTGACAGTGCTTAACTCAAGATTAGACTGAAAGGACACTTCTCATTGCTCGGTGTATGAATCTTTCTGGTCCATTAACCTTGTTAATCTGCACATCCCAGTTTACATCTAGATTGGAGGACCAAGATACTCTGTTAACATGGGGTTTCATTATGTATAAGATATGTTGGACAGCCTACATCAATAGTGGTGGCCAAGTGCAAAATTTTGGGTAAGGTTTCATAAAGGATGCTTGCCATAGATAAATCATATGCGTTTCCACCTGCTTTATGTAGATTTGCACTATCACTATCAGTCATATGCCTTTTTCTTTCATCTCTGTTTATTCCATTTCACCCTCTCTAGTTACTTTAGCAAGAGAAGAATGGGCAACCTGCTTTGGGGTTGCCTACACGAATCTTGTTTCACCATTACACTCTATGCATGCCCATACCTTCTGTTAAACCATAACTCATCAAATCTTTTTTCACTACCTTAATTTATGTCTTTTTTGGTATTCCCCTAGTTCTTCCAATGTCTTCAACTTGCACCTGATTATTCCTCACTGGTGCAGTCATTGTGTCTTCATTGCACATGAAGACAACATCCTAGTTAACTTGCTCTAATTCATCTCAACATCCTTATTTCAGTTACACTCTATGATGTGGAACCAGCCGACAGGTTGTAGGGTTCACTACTTTGAGTTTCTAGTACTGGTTTCTGTTCCTATGTCATATTGTTATTAAAATTTTGTTTGTAATGGATTAGTTTTTAGAAAGTCGAAGTTTCAAGTTCACTTTTCTTGTGATATATTATTAGGAGTAAAAAAATTGTTTGTTTGGTTTAATTTTGGTGTCATTAGAAGATTTTTTAGTTACCTATATAGTGAATCCAAGATCTCGCAAATCCAATGTGATTCAGGGAAGTTACCATTCAAAAATAAATAAATATAAAAAGTGTGTCAAGGAAGTTTGACCAAAATACTAATAGGCTATCAGTTTGTAACGGGATTTGCAGGTGGTTTTTTTTTTTGAGTTATACTTTATTTAGGAGTTTCTTGAGGTAGTTTCTTAGTAGTCAAGGTTGGCCTAGGATTAGTAACATATTCTGTTTATAAATATGGAAGATGGAGTGGTCTGGCGGAGAATTCGATTGCTTAATAGTAACTTTTTTTTTTTTTGTGGCTATATACTTACCCATATTCTTATGACACAAAATAAGGCTAGATTTTCTTTAGCATTACATTGTAGGAGATTTGATTTATTGATCGAAACCAAAGCATTTTAAAAACAAAAATGGTACTAAAAGAGTGGGGAATAAGATTGATTGGAGACGTATCTTATATGATATTCATCATGTAGAAATTAATTTTATGTTTCAGTTTGGTGAACAGACATTTGATACAACTGGTATGGCATTTGGTTCACAAGCAACAAGGGAATATGGCCAGGGATCACCACAGGAGTGGCTTCATATGCAAGTTGGTAGCGGTTTTGAAAGAGCAACATAGTTATAGAATATCCTAGTCAATTTGCTATGAGGGCATCAAACAAACTTACCTCCTCCTCCAATGACTGTCAACAAATATTTCTCCATCTTCTTAATTTCAAGAGGGACCTTATTATTGTTCTCTACATCATGTGTGGAGCTGTTCTCTTTGTTTATATGAGTGAGTGAGCTTAATTGAAAATCAGAACAGCCTCCATTTCTTTTTGTGTTAGAATCCATTCTTTTATCTTCATGTATCATCTAACAGGATTTCCTGTTCTTTGTTGTATCATTATACATAAACAGAAATTCCTAGTAAGAATATTGTTCTTGAACTCTTATCTCTGGCCTAACTAAAGAAGGATGCTTTTTCATGGTTTCTAATGTCTACATCATCTTGTTTTTAAATTTGTGAGTTAGTTATCTTAAGAAGCTGAGGGGTCAATGACATTGTTCTTTATTAATCTATGTGGGGTTAATTCCTTAAAACTATTATCATTGCTCAAATGGACATGTTTTTTTTCTTCTTTTTTATCTGTGTGAGTGTTGGCTCCTGTTGACTTTGTGGAATTCTTTTGATGATACGACAGCCAATCTTCAGGGAACTGTTTTGATCATTGTTTTTTCTTTCTTGTAAAATGTTTGAAACAAGTAAGTCATTCCTTTCTTCGCTCTATATGCTTGATGTGGATACAGACAATTTTATGGTTGTGGTCAATGATTTTTACCACTTACATGGATATCCTTTCAAATATCAAACATAATTGGTTATTTATTCTGAATGCAAAATACTAGATGAAAATCAGTTAACCTGGAAAACTCAAACTCGTTATTTGGGCTTTGAAAACATATATATTCTATGATGCACTCATCATTAGCAGTATTATGATCATAAAAAAGCAGCATTATAATCATCTAATAAATGCTTAATGGGTGTACCTGCTGGTTAACCAAATGCAAATGGAATTGTTTCATATAAAGCTTGGGGTTTCGTAAGTGGAATGTTACTAATCTTAATGAAAGGCAGACATTCATTCTCTTTGATAAAATGGCATTAATTCATGACATATTGAAGAACTCAGCACTTTTTATGTCACTACCATTAGAATTAAACTGGTAACAAAGTGACTAGAACAGTTCCTAAATATTTTTCTGATGATGTTTAGGAGATTAATATGGGGTTCATTTGATGCCCAGATGGACATTTGAATAGCCATGGTTAAAAGGATCTTTGATGGGGTGAGAAGCCTCCAGGCTGAGGTGCTTGACCCCATCATCTTTGAAGTAGCTTCCTGGGCCATGGCATCCAAGGAATTTGACAGTTTCACTCTTAGTGATTTGGTTTGGGATTGGCCTTCTTGTTGATCTTATCTTCTTCTAAGTGATCTGTAGCTGTTTTCCTTTTCTTTTCTTTGTTCCTGTACATTTTCCCACTTTTCCAATAAAGATCATTATATATATATATATATATAGATAGATATAGGTTTCCACTCTGTGATTGGAGTGAAGAGCATGTAGGTTTCTTGAAGTGTCTTGACTTTTTATTTATTTCCAAGTAAGTTTATTTAATTTTTACGGAAGTAAAAGATATTTCTGTAACTTCTTTAGGCGTTATTTTTGGAGGTTAAAACTTGCCTATTGGCTTGATTTTGGTATCATTGAAGAGGTTATTTAGTTACCTTTCCAATGAGACCAAGTTTTGCTATTAGGGAGAGTTATAACATGGATCATAGATCAAAATATCGGGATCAGATAGGGCCGATCTAGATCCAATCCTTGTCTGGATCGGCTGATTGTAAAGAGAAAAAAATAAAAACTGACTTGGATTGGCCAATTCCGGATCGCCCAATCCAGCCCAATCCATCCAATCCGAGGCCAATCCATGATCTGGCCCGACCTAGGGCTGACCGCTATTAAGGCTGATCTGACCCAGGATTCGGGGAGCCGGGTCGGCCGATGCAAGGCCGGATCGGCCAATTTTTCAAACCATGCCATGGATAGTCCTCCTTGTTGTGTCCAGTAGTATAGGCTTTTGATTTTCTGTTTTAAGGTGTTTAGTTAGGAATTTAATGCTTAAAAGGGCTTTTGTAAAAAGGTTCTGTCAGCTAAGGGGTTATTTGTAATTGGGATTAGTATAGGGTGTTTTTTTTTAAGCTTTTATAAGTGTTTAATATGGGCTAGTTGTACGGCCTTGAATTAGTTGCCTTTGAGGACTGTTGAACAGTCAAAGTAGACCTATCTTGAGTTGGACAACAGCTCTAAAGAATCCCACTTTTTTTTAATTATTTAGGAGTTTTAACAGTCAAAACGTGGGGCCCATTGCTGTGGTCGACAGCTCCAAGAATCTCCAATATTTTGAGATCTTTAGAGATATTTGGGGGGCCTACAATGTCAAGTTGTCAGCCCCTAGATGTTTCAAAGTATTATGAGTCATTTTCTATTTAAAGAGTCCTACTTATTTAGGAATCTTTCTTTTAAAGAGTTTTATTTATTGTAGGATTCTTTTTTATTAGAAAGTTGGTCAATATTGAGTCCTAGATTCTAGGGAAGTTTTATTAGAAATAGGAGTCTTTTATTCAACTACTTGTAAGCCTATTTATAGGCCAACGATTTGAATAAAAAAAGTAGTGAATTGAATATGGAATTTTGACATGTCGTGTGTGACTATGGTTGGCGACCAATACCCTCCTCTCTCTTCCCCTCCTTCCACGAGCTAGGTAGGGCTCTCTTCTTCCTTTCATCTCCTCTCTCATTCTTACTCTTCTTTCTTCTCTGCTCTTCTCTTCTTCTTTTTACCTTGCTGTTTTCAGTACAGCCCAATAAAACCTTTCTTCTAAGCCCACGATTTTCTCCTTACCTTCTTTGTTCTGTCACCCTAAACCAGCTTTATAATTCCCCACTCTTACCTTAATCTTCTCCGAGCATACCTCTATTTCAGTCCCCTAATCTCCCACTGTTAGACCCCAAAACAGAAGCCTGTTTATTCCCATATAGCCTCTGTTTTTACCTTATCTTGTCCTGCCCGGACCCCACTTAATTACTATTAATTTTTGGCAGACATCAGTCCTATACTTTACGGATTATCCTGCATCATTAACCTACTGGCAAGGTATTAGAATATGATGGGATTTATGTATTTTTTAGGCAATAACACATTGTAGCAAAATCAGTTCTCTTTCCTTGAAGACCCTCCAGTGTTGGACTCCTTCACTCTTGAACTTTATCAACCAGATTTTGATGGTTGTTCACTGTGGAATCTTGGGCCTTATGGTATAGGTGGAGCTTTTAGGAATAGCTCAAATGATGTCCTATATGCATACTTGGGGCCAATAGGGTAGGAGACTTAGCACAGAGATCATGGCGCTGCTTCAATGCTTATGGTTCTCCATTGCCGTATGTTTTAAGAAGTTTATTGGTGGAGGGAAGCTTTTTTTACCATCATTGGGTGGATCAATAGATCGGCAGAAGGCTCTTGTAGATGTTTGCACCTATTGAGAGAGGTCCTTGTGTTGGCATCTAGATTGTACATCTCGTTCAAGTGGAATCCTAAGTCTGCCAATCCTATTGAGCTTCACTTTTTTTAACTCTTCACTTTTGTTTGTCACTTTATTAACTGTGGTCTTGCCTCTCATACATCTCAACATCCTCTTCTCATCTACCTTCATTCTATGTACATGTTTATTGATTGTCTAACATACTGTTCCATAAAGCATGGCTATTCTTATGACCATCTATTTTTTGAGACATAAATGAATTTTATTAAAAGAAAAAGACAAAGAAGGTTTGTTTTGTGGAGGCAAGTGATTAGAGAGAAGTATGGAGTGGTGGGGGCTGGTTCTCTTGGTGGGAGATCTCGTGGGCCTTTGGGTGCAAGGTGTGGAGGAGAATTTACGAGGGTTATGACTTCTTCCTTGGTAGGGTGGCTTTCAAGTTTGTAAAGGTGAGAGGGTTCGCTTTTGGAAGGATGTTTGGTGTGGTAATTCATCTTTGGACTGGATGTTCCTATCGATGTTTTCTTTATCTGGGAGTAAGGATGGTTTAGTAGTAGAGCATTTAATTAGGGTTCAAGAGGCATGGGCTTGGAATTTTCATTTCAAGCATGCTTTGAATGGTTGGGAGGTGGCCGATCTCTCTCTTTTGTTGGAGGGGGCTAATGTTGGGGAGAGGAGTGAAGTGGATAGATAAGTGTGGGTGAGTGCTCAGAGTGGGTCTGATGTAGTAGCCTGACAATTTTTAGAGAAATCCTACCCTATTTGGAAGCCCAAGCCCAAGATTTTTCAAGGCAATAAAATATCAAGCAAGTGTCCTTGGTAGAAGATTGTTTTAAGGTTCTTTTTATTTTAATTGATCATGTAATAAGACTTTTTTATAGCCATAGTTTAGGGACTAGTGTTTAGTAAGGTTTAGGGGGTAAATTGGGTATGTTATGTTTTTTTTTTTGTTAAATATAGGATGAAATAGTGTTGGTCATGTGGACCTATTAAGGGGGGTATTTTGGGAACTTTGTTTCAAAAATTTTAAAAGGGTTTATAACCCTACTAGTGTAACGATTCTTTGCAAAATTTTGAGAAAAGAAAATTGGTTGTTTTCGAAACCCAAAGCATGGGCTCCTGTCTCTTCTATTCTCTCATCTACGTTTATTCAAGGTAAATCCTTCTCTCTCTCTCTCTCTCTCTCTCTCTCTCGATCTCTCTTCAATCTTCTTCTTCTTCTCCTCATCTTATTGTCCATATATCATCATCTTTTTCCATCCTTTTAGTACCCAGAATTTTCTGCAGCTTTAACGTCCCCTGATGTGGACATCATGACCGAGATGATGATTAAGCCTTGTCATAGTTTTATTTATTTATTTTTATGTATCATCGTGTCTCATGTAAAGGGGGGAACAGAATTTTGAGAGTATTTTAGTTATTTTGAGTAGTATAGGGTTATTTGTGTCAAGAGAGTAGTAGAGAGGGGTTATTTGGCAATTTCTAAACTTTGTAAACGAACCCTGGTGGTGGGTAGCTCTATAAAAGCTATCCCACGTCCCCTTTTTTTTTTTTTAAAGAAAAATTTTGCAATGAATAACCAGAATTTTAGCTCCTACGTTATGTGTCTTCTTTCTCTTGCTAGTTGCAGATGAAGAGCACTAAAACCCTGGAATGGGTCTAGGGTTAGGGTTATCCCTAATTTAACGGTTGTGGTAGAGGTCACTCCCTTCTCCTTGTATCAAAGGTCTCTATCTCTTCTTCTTCATCTTTTATTTTCAGATTTTGACAAGTTTTCGAGTTGTTGAAACTGGTAACCTTGCGAGAATCTTCACCAAACAAGCAAAGGCAGGATTCGAAGTTAATCAATCATTCCCGACTACTCCTAAGGTCAAAACAACCCACCTTGAAGCATCTTCCATCGATTTTAGTGGCTGATTGAAGATTTAAGAACAAGCCTATTGTTGTACAGGCGTGAAAACCCATTCAGAGCAACAACATGAAATCGACCACAATTCCTATACTATAGGGATTGGGGTTTTGGTTTTTCTCCTACTAATTAGGGACTCCTAAATGACACTGGAGGTGGTGGACCCCATCCCATAGGGTCCCACCTGATCGAAGACCAACCAATCTTAATCATAAGAGGCGTCAAACAAGGGCAGCAAACAGTTTTTGGGAGATTTGATTTTAATCATTGATTAGTAAGGATTTGGTTTTAGGCTTTTAGCAGGGTTATACTAACCCCCTTACGATCCTAAAGGAAGTATCAGACCCTCCTAATAATTAGGCCAAAGTGATACTCATCCGAATCTTCTCAAACTAGGCATGATTCTACCCAAAATCATGATTGTGGAATACTAGCTACAGTTCCCTCATATTTAGGAGTTTGATCGAACACTTTTAACAAGGTTTGAGTAACTCTTGGGCGACCCTATTGAAGAAAGAAGTCATCCAAAAGCTTCTCTCCGCTCAGAGAATTGAATCCATGACTTATAGGCTGGCAGCAAGCATGAATTTCTTAGGCTGATCTGAAAATTTTCCAACAATTTGGATTTCGGCCACTTCATCTGATGGGATCTTTCCTCATCTATTACCATACATCAAAGAGAATTTGTGTCTCAGCTACAACATGTATTAGTCCTCTATTTTGACTTACCTTTTCAAGTTTCTTGAAGTGGTGTTCTGTGGATTGTTGTGGTATAGGTTGGTAACCTGTGGGGCTATTGGTTTGACCCTGTTTTTCCATGTTTGTGACCTGATTTCAGCACATAGTCAGATCTAAACCTACTCCACTTCACATACCTAACATCCTTATATAAACTCTCAGCTTTGTTTATTGGGTTCCTTTGTGGTTGACATAATTTGAACCCTTTTAGCTTAATATTTATGCATCAGATTTCTTAGGCTGCCATAATATAATCGTGTTCCCTAAAGTTAGTTGAATATCTAATTGGTTGTATAGGTTCCTCATTAGTTTATTTATTTGTAAACTCTTAACTCTTATCATGCTTAATGAGATTAACTTGAATGATCAATTGATTTAGTGTGTGGATGTGCAAGTAGGAATCTTGCTTATATTTAATTATTGGTCTTTTAATTTTATTCCTAGCTCCTTATGCACACACCCACTAATTTACATGCATGTTACATAATTCCCTCACTTCTATCCTCACCAAACCAAAATCCCTTATATATCTCATTGAATCCTTATACCACAACTTTCCCAACTGTTGAACGTCCCAACCTGTGGTATCCACCCATCATTAAAACCAATTCCTAATAAATAGGGAGGTCTATAAAGAGGGCCAAACATCAATCACTTCCACAACCTACTTGTAGCAAATTTTTTAATAACTTGGAGCAAGCTCTTGGGGATATTTTGACACTTTTCAAGAGGGCTTTGGGTCCCCTACAAGAGGTAAGGGCAGTAGTTTAAAAGATTAATTTGTTGCTAGAGTTCTAGTGCGTTTTTCTAGTTTTCTATTGAATTTTCCATTAAATCACTCCCATAATTAGGAATTTTCTAGTTTATATAACTAGATACGTCCAAATCTTGTGAAATTTGGAGGAGAGAACCCTAGAAGTCTGCTCGGAAGATTCCTAGAAGCTTGAAAAATTCTGACGTGTCAGAGGGTTATTTTGGTAATTTTTCACTTTCGGAAAAATTATGAAATTGCCACTGGGGTGAAAATATTATTTGTTATTTGAAACCAGTTACACGTGTTTTGCATATACTTTGTACTTGGTTCCGTATCAGGGTCCTTTTCAGTGGCATCGTGTTTTCTGGCTTTGATGCCTCGTGCTCCTAACATTTGCCCGATGAAGTTGATTAGGAAGTCGCCTCTAACATCTAAGGTCTCCTTTTTGTTGTGGCTTGCTTTCAGGGGCAGGGTCCTCACTTTGGGTTTGCTTATGGTTAGGGGCATTCAAATGCCTAACCAGTGTTGTATGTGCTTGGCTTAAGTGGAGACAGTTAATTATCTGTTCTTACAATTTCCGATTGTGGCTCTGGTGTGGGTTTTTTTTTTTTAAGAGATTTAAGTTGAAGTGGGTTATCCTTGAGTCTAGGCTGGATTTCTTGGAGAGTGGAATCAAGATATTGGAGTTGAGCTCTCATTTTGGGGTAAAATTGTGTGGCATTATCTCCTAGGGATGATTTGTTGGGTTTTGTGGTTGGAGAGAAATTCTAGAATCTTTGAAGGGCAAGCCCTACAACCTTGTAAGTTGTGGATGAAGTCCCTGTCTCTTCTTGCTAGTGGGGTAGTGTGTGTCCTGTTTTTTTTATAATGTCAAATACCATATGTGGGTTTTTGATTGGGAGTCTCTTGTGTATGAGTAGGGGTGGGGTGGGGTGTGCCTTGGTCACACTTCTCATGCTTCTGCTGGTGTTATTTGTATCTTGATTTGCATTTCTTGGATGGATAAATAAATCTCTTTATTGATAAAAAGAAAAGAAAAAACCAAAGAGACAACAGGCAACATTTACTGGGAGAGTGATATCTGTTAGTCATGTACCATTTGGACACACCTCTCCACTTCGGCCACTCCACTCTAATTCTATGGTCAACATCCTCTTTAATCTTCCTCCCCTTATGGATGATGAACCCAAGATAACAAAAATGGACATTCTATATGTATCTCTTGGGTAACAATCTTATCTATTCTTTCAGTTTTACTTCTTTTTATGATATTGCACTTCATATATTCTCTCTTAGTTTGGCTTATCTCTTGATGCTAAAACATCCGTCCATAGCACTGACTTATTTCTAAAACACTCATTCTCTAGTCTCATCAATCAAAATTATTTCTAAATTAAATCATTAGCAAACAAAATACACCATGGGACCGGACCACGTCATGTATATACCTAATCAATTCATTCATAGCCAATGTGAAGTGGTATGGGCTCAATGCTGACCCTTAGCATAGATTTTCTTGGATTGGAAATTCTCTTGTCTCTTCATTAGTTGTTCTGACACTAATAAATGCTCCATCATACATATCCTCAACTATGCCAATATATTTTCTTGGGACCCCTTTTTTTTCTAGAACCCTCTGACAACCTCTCTAGAAACCCTACCGTATGGTTTCTCTAACACAATTAAGATCATGTGAATGTTGAATTATATTAATTCTTGTATCTCTCAACACCTAAAGGTATTGGGAGAGTTAGTTAATGCACTCTTAATATGGTATTAGAGCAAAGTTTGGTCGCGAGTTCAAATTTTCGTGGAATTAAAAAGTTTTCTCTTGGGCGTAGCTTAGACCAAATGGGTACAAACAAATCCTAGTGAATCATACTCTATGAAGCATCAAGGAAGAAAGGTGGCAACCCTTATTGCCTATGTTGATGACATCGTGGTGACAAGGAATGACTTTTGCAAAATAAAGGGCCTAAGAAGCTACTTGGGGAAAGAATTTGAGATTAAAGACTTGGGTCAGTTGAGGTACTTCCTTAGGATTGAGGTTGTTCAATCTAGGAAGGGCATTTTCCTTTCACAAAAGAAATATGTCCTAGATTTATCATTGGATGCCACTGTGATGGGCTACAAACCAAGTGATTTGATTCCATCTACAAAATGTCGGAAGATGAAAGTACTAGGTTGATTGATGCAGGGAGATATCAAAGTTTAGTGGGAAAGCTAATTTATCTCTAACTAATTAGATCTGACATTGCATATGTTGTTAGAATTGTGAGTTAGCTTATGCATGCTCCCACTATAGTACATCTAGAGGCAACTTACCAAATCATTTGACTGAGGAAGAATCCGGGAAAAGGCATTTTATACAGAAAGAGATGGGACCTTCAAGTTGAAGCTTTCACATATGCATACTGGGCTGGATTTGTATTTGATAGAAGGTCCACATTTAGTTACTGTACGTTTGTTGGAGGAAACCTGTCCATTGGAGAAGCAAGAAGTAGCAGGTAGTAGTAAGATCAAGTGTTGAACCTAAGTTTAGATCAGTGGATCATGGATTTTGCGAGCTATTGTGGATTCGAGGCCTATTGACTAAATCGGGTTTCCCACTCAAGGCGTAATGAGAGTCTATATTATGTCAATAAGGTAGCAATAAGTATTTCCCACAACCTAATTCAGCATAACAGGATGAAACATATTGAGGTAGTTCAATAGTACATTAAAGAAAAGTTGCAGCTTGATCAAATTTGTACACCGTTTGTAAAGACTGGGGACCAATTGGCAGATATCTTTACAAAGAGGGTAGTTTATGGCATTCCTTTGTATCTTGCAAGTATGGTTTGGATTCCAATGGGTGGAATTACAATCCGTTGGCCATCTCTAATTCATCTTGGGAAACACATCATTGAAATCTGCCCTTTATTTTCCTCTTACATGTGTTTGGTTATTGGTAATGGTCTTAGAGTTGGATTTTGGAAAGACATGGTGGGGAGCAAATACTCTATCATTGTCTTTTCCAATATTATATCATATAGCCACACAAAATGACTTTCCTCTCAAAGATCCTCTTCGTTTCTTTCTTAGGTACCTCATGGAATTTGTTATTCTTTAGGTATCTTTGTGAGATTGAAATTGATTTTGTGGCTTCCTCTTTGTTCTCCCTTAGGGACGCCCATATTTCCATTAATGCTCTTGATAGGTATTCTTGGTCCATCGAGTCTTCATCTTCAATTGCCTTTGTTCTAATCCTTCTTTGGTTCTGTTGTTCCTTGTCAACAAGGTATGGAAAGGGTTGTTTCCTCAAGTTCAAGCTTTTATCTGGATTGGCTCTTTTAGCGGGACAAACACTTTAGATTTGTTTCAAAGAAGACATTCTTATATGATGCACTCCCCTCATATTTGCTATCTTTGCTTGAAGGATGGAGAATCGAGAGACCATATTATGATTCACATATTTGCAAGAATCGTTTCAAATTACCTTCTTTCAAGTTTGATAGTTTATTGGGTAATGCCAAATCATATGTTGGATCTAGTATGGCATTGGAATGGAGATTTCTTGGAATTTTGTGGGAAAAAGGTATTGATTGGCTATGCTCCATGGTTTTGTTTGGATATTTGAAAAGACAACAACAACAACAAACAGCCTTATCCCAACTATTTGGGGTCGGCTTCATGAATCCTATTCCGCCATTCTGCTCTGTTTAGGGTCTTATCTGCTGTTAAATTACAAGCTGCCATGTCCCTCTTTACTACCTCCACCCAGGTCAATTT
>JAOXJP010098349.1:0-14467 GCA_025762735.1 Platanus orientalis | reverse complement strand
GAATCTGAGGAAGTATAAGCATTGATAGAGCATCACATCTATCTATTAATAGAAAGTAATTTATATCTCTAACAAAGCATAATCTGTTTGCCAAAAAAACATATAGCATAATCTGACATTGAAATGGTTTATTGACTGTAATGTATTCAACAATTGGCTCATTGATACAATGGTTCAGGTCAATGTGCTAGTGGGTCATATGTTAAGGAGACTGCAATGTCTCGATGGAGATCTAATAGCCACCCATACTAAAAGGTGAAGCTGGCCAGACGTTGACTTCCAATCATTAAACTATTGAATTAAGGGTAATAAAAACCACTATTAGAGACCTTGTTAAAGCAAGATCTCCATTATTTTGGAATAGAGAGTAGGGTATGGGTTTCCTAGATGGTTCGTTAAGCTAATAACTTAGGTACAAAGGTTTCAAATGGAGAACACCCATATCCTTTTGCACCAAAGGTTTATCTCCAAACAAGTGAGATCCAAAAGTCTCAAACACAAACACATACCCAGCAGTGCCAAAATCATCCAAAGAAAAAAGACAAAATCTAAGACACTAAATTTTGCTTTTCAGAGAATATTCAGGCATGTCTTGAGGTCTTGGAGCAGTAGGAGCCTTGACTTCGTTTTCTAATGCTCAGTTTGGGGTATAAGACTATTAATCACCAAAAACATTTAAAAAAAAGGAAAAAGAAGAAAAAAAAACCAAAATCAAAGAAAAAACAACACAAAATCATTTATAAAAAAAAACCTAAATGCTATCATGCAAAATTGATGAAAAAGGTATGAGACTGAATGAAAAGAAGGTATTATAGGCCCTAAAACCCAGTCCAAAGAGAAAAAAACAGTCGAGCTATCGATATATTGCTCAAAAAGCATACACCTTGTACCTTGAAAGAAAAAGCTAAAACCCTATCATACAAAATCGACAAAAACATATAAGACTGAATGAAAAGAAGTATTTAAAAAAATTGAAAAATTTAAAAGGAAGTCTTATTGTAGAGGCGCTAAAACAATGTCCAATCGACACAGGCGTATCCCCTGCAGACCAGTGGCAACATGAGGCCAGAGAGCGAGATGAAAATGACTATAGGATTACCAGCCCACGGTGTTGATGGTGATGTCTCTTACATGCTTCTTGGGTCGTCCTGATTTTGCCCTGGTTAAAAGCCCTTAGAAAAGAAGAAAAAAAAGTTAGATAGAAGGAAGAAAGAAACTTGGAAGAAAATAAAATGAAGAGGAAGGGGAAGACGGGGGAGAGAGAGAAAAAAAAAAGAAGCAAAGGGGGGCACTTGCACGCCTCGATGCGCCAACAAAAAACCAATAAAAAAATCTGTTTAATGAAGGAAGAGGCACGGTTGCCTCCAGATTAAAATTTAAAAAAAATAGGAAAAGGCTTACACGTGTCGAACAGAAAAATCTAACAAAAAAAATCCAAAAAAACCACAAAAAAGTCCTATAGCGAGACGCTCGTGCGAGCATGGGTGATTAGCCAAAATTGTATGTATTGAAGCAAATAATGAGTCCAAAAAAGCACCAAAGATTAATTTAAAAATAATTGAGAAGAATTCATCAAAGTCATAAGATAAATTCCTAAATAAATAATGAGACTTCACAATAAAAAATCAATTCCTTAAATTCGAATGTTGATTCCACAATCATCATAATAATTGAGATGAAAACAATGTCATAAGATACATAAATAAATAAAATGAGACTTCACAAATAAATAAATAAATTCCTTAAATTTGAATGTGGTGTTCTTTCACTTTTTCATGGAGCTTTTTTAAACCCATGTTCACTCTTGACCGCTTTTCCTGACTGGGTTCAGGTTGACTCATATAGTCATATACCCTTAACTTGACACGACACGAATCTGACCCACAAACATGAATTACCATATAACCCATGAACCCGACACATACCCAACACAAAATAAGCGGGTTAGGGTTGATTGTAAACGTGTTTTCGGGTCAAAGTGTGTTGACCTGCTTTGACACGATTAATAAATGGGTTGGGTTCGTGTTGAGCCATATAATCGTATACCCTTATCTTGATGAGACACAAACCCGACCTGCCGACATGAATTCCCACCCACAGAGGGAAGAAGACGGAAGGTTGTAGAAGAGTCCAAATTTTGCCGTGGTTTTGTGAAGGAAAACAAACCCTTGAAATAAGGAAAAAGAATTTTTTAGACTAAGGAAACTGCTATTTAAGAAGGAAAGAAAATCCATCAACCAAATATGAAGCAATGATTTTACCTCAGCATTTTGTCAACTTCAACTAAATAATAAAACCCATCAACCAAGTATAAAACAATGAAATCCTCCACTAGTAGAATAATTAAATAATTGAATAAAAATAAAAGAGGTTGCAAAGAAATAGCACTAACCTGTAGCAACAGTAGTATTTGCTTGCCTATATTTCTTATCCTACACATCCCTGGTGATAAAAACCCTCTTATACTCACCTATGTCATTCCGAGCTTCGTGATAACATAGCCATCAAAATCAACTTATAGCTGCCCATTCAAGAACTTTGTTTCAAATCATGGTAAATTGAAGAGAACATCATTAGCTTTAAATCTGGAATTTAAAAACCACAATCACCAAGTTATTAAAAAAAAAACGAAAAAACAATAACAATGGAAAAAAAAAGAATAAGTTACCTGGCATAGAGAGGGATTGTGTTTCATTATGTCTTGCCTCATTTTAGAGGTATATGGTTTCTTTCAAGTATTGAATCCAATTGGTCTTCTCATTGGCTCCTCTCAACTCCTTCAACAAAGGCTTCCATGGCTTTACATTGATCTCTGCCATACACCAACAACTAATGTCAGATCATCATGGAAACAGTAATCGACATATGGTCATCCTAAATTAACCCTGGCACCACCCATGAATGAAATGTTGATGAGAGTTAGAGGATTGTACCAACCCCAGAAGGACCAAGCAAGGATTTCCCACAATAATGAAATACGGGTCGTAGAACAAAACTCACATAAATGATCAACCAGCAATGTCAAAGAAGGAACATAAATTATAAACTGCTTAGGTTTCCCAGACTTCTATTGACGCAAAGTCAAATATCTCCTTATATGTAATGGAAAAATAAATAAATAAATAAAAGAAGCAAAAAATAAAAAAAATAAAAACATAGGAGCACATCAATGGTAAGAGGAAAGAACCCAAAATTCCCCAAAAGAGGGGGGAACCAAAATTCATTTAGAAAAATAGAGATCACATAAGAAACAGCCAAATTAAAACTAAAACCATGTGCTGAAATTGCAAAAATAGATAAACATGAATAGAAAAAAAAATCTTAGAAAAAACCACATAGCGTTAAAGTAGGGGGGGTTCCTAAATCCTAAACCCAAAACCATACAGAAAAGAGGGAGTACACCAAAGGCACAAAGACCCCAAAAAACGAAACACTGGAACTAAGCTAAGCCAATAGCCGATTTCCAATCCCTCAACAAAAAATTCTTAGATATGGGTAGCACCCACATTCGTTTTTAACAAATTTTGGTCCATTTTTTTTTTCCTTAAATTTTTATTAATTTTCATTAATTAGATACATTCCTAAAACTGAGGACAACAAAAAATCCCATTTACTTAATATCTTCAGAAACTTTCTAAAAAATATATATATTTAAGGACCCATAATCATCATGGATAAATAACAACACAGAGCTCAAGAAAAAATAAAAAAGATACATTATAGATAGAAAAAGGAAAAAAAGAAAAAAACTTCAATGATGTTATTTGGAAGCAGCTTAACTGAACATCAATATGAGATAAATAGCCTCTTACAGACATAGATGCACAGAAAAAATGGACTAAATAAAATAAAAGAAAAAAGAAAAAGAGGCATCTCGGTTTGAATAATCCTGCATACCCGGATAGAGCTGAGAACATGATCCAAAGAGATGAATTCCAAATCTCCATAGCAATAGCCTTAGGCCCCCAATTACAAAGAAATGCAACCTCCTTTGGGGGACTTTGTGATGAGAAAGGCTTGTTCAACGTCCATGGCTCCAAAGAAGGGGCTTTGTTCTTCCCAAGAAATAATCTTGATCCTTCAACATGAAAATTTACTAGTTAGTTGATTAGCCAGGAGCAAAAAACAAAATAACCAAGAGCCCCCAAGAAAACCTACCATACATAACAAAGGAACCCCTTCAGCATCTTTTTGAAATCCCATGAAAAAAATTGATAGTCGTTTGAAAATTTCTTACTTGAGTTTGAATTGATTGTCAATCCACAAGTTAGACCGGTTTTCATATGAGATGCCGAATTATGATCATTGTTTCTGATCAAAAGGGATGAGATTGGAGAAGAAGAAGATGGAGAGAGAATAATGGAGGAAAGGGGAAGGTAGTATAAAGATTCTAAGTAAAATGATGAAAAAGGGGTGTGTCCCAAATCCCATTTTGACTGTTTGTTGTCCACCGCCATTGTTTGTGAGAATACTGCTCTGATCTTTGATTCCTAGTAAGAATGGCCAACTTAAGCCCTTGAATGAAACCCTAAAAATTACAGAGTGGAAGATTCTCGTTCGAAGACTGTCGAACCAATACCGTGAAAATGAAAATGAAATAATAATAAAAAAACAAAGAGGTTAGAAAAAGAAAGAAATGGGGAGGAGAGGAGAGAGAGTTAATTAAAGAAAACAATTTAAAATAAAAAGATGGACACGTGTAAAATGTAAAAATGGAAAGCAAAATTCCAAAAAAAACGAGAGCAAAGTACTGTAGCCAGACCCTTTGCTTTCTATATATATTTATAGATGGTTAATCATAATCAATACTTATGCTTGCAGAGAATCATATATGCCTAATAATCCTTTAACAATTTTTACGAAAATACTAATGATTTTTTTCTAAACATAATCAAAACATGCTAAACAATTAGTAATATTTTTTTAAATTATCTTTTTTTTAAATTATAAAACATATTCATGTATGAAGAAAATTTGAAAAACTTGTAAAACTTATAACCTATAAAACTTATTAGCTAAAACATAGATATTTTCTAAGAAAACAGGGCATAAAACATGGAGGATCTTCTAAAAATTTTTAACTTTTATCAAATAAAGATCTAAGATCCTAACAAAGGAAAAAATCATGTAAACTGTATGTGATTACTTGTCTCTTTCTCCAAAAAATCGGATTCCAAAGCTTGTTGTAGTTCTCCAACCTCTTCTTTCAAACTCCCAAGTTTTTCCTCTAAACCCTAGCTCTCTCTTTAATCTTCATATTTTCCTTTGTTTTTTTTGCATTTTTAGATTGAATTCTTAAGCTTATGTAGACCCTATAAGAGTCCTAGGCGCATTAGAAACCCAATTTGTGCCAAAAATGGAAGTTTCCAAATCTTTCACGGAGTTTTTTTTTACCTTGGATCGATCGTAAGATCTATCTTATGATCGATCTTTGGACCGATCATCGCAAACGTGTTGTGGGAAAACTCACATAACTTTCTCTACAAAACTCTAAATCTCTTGCCGTTTATTGTGTTGAAAACTAGACTTCCATATTTTTCTAATGGTAAATAGTTTGCTCAGTAATTCATGCTAAATTTATACAGGTTTGTCTATAAAATTATCCCAATCTTCTGGTTTAAACCATACCAGTTAGCATAGACACCTTGCGGGAAAATTGTCATAGCTTTTTTTAGGAACTTCCAATTTGCACACCATTTGATGTATTGGAAAGTAGTCATTTTCTAATGATGTAAGATTTGTAGGATGATTCCTATGGAATTGACACAGATTTATCTATGAAGTTACTTTAAATCTATTGTTTGGGATATAGCTTGAGAACTTGTTAAGTTCATGACTTGTTTTTGTCTTATTTTCCCTTCCTTGTTTGATCTCAGTAAAGGGGATATATTTAGGGCCTCGAAGATGTTTAACGATAAGGACTTGATGGTTTTGTCTCGACGAGAAGAGTGGAGACAAAAACGAGGTGAAGGGAGATCTCAAAGCGAGAGGAAAAATAATCGAAGAACCTGGAATCCATCGCAGTGGAAGAAGAAAGCGGTGCTTCAGGAAGGTAATCCATTAGAAGTAAAGCCAGTCAATTAGAGGGAGCAAAAGGGAGTCACTATACGAGAACCTGGGGAGCGATATACCTCAGGTAAGCAAATTTCGTATGCAGAGAAGGGGAAAGAAAAGTTGTAGGGTATGTCGGAATCGAGTGATGATTCTGAAGGTAATCGGTGGAAAGAGGATGACAATGATACAAGATGGTTGAATCTAGAAGTGGAAACGTCGGGGGGTGAGTGTAGCAAGGCCTAAGAGGAAGCAGTTGCAGGTGAGCCAGGATGTGGGGATTGGGGATACAATTTTAACGCAGAGTAGGGGACGTGTTCAATACGAAGGGTATGGGGGGGTCAGCAGATGCTGGGGTGATTACTTTACTGAAGGCTCGTTGGTGGAATATATGGGGGCAGTGATGGTGTGGGAGATCTTGACGAAGAGGAGATATTGAATACTGTGGACCCTCTATTGACGCTACCACAATCGTATCATTCAGATTGGGTTATTAAAAAGGTTGCTGAAGTAAAGAAAAGATTGGGCTATGCATTTAAGGACATGGAACAAAGGGTCAATAAATTCTTCTGGGAGATTGAATGCAGAAGAAGTTGGAGCCCGAGAAGATCGAAGAGTATGCGTAGGTCTTTAACAGGGAGTAGGAGAAGTAGGAAGCTAAAAAATTTGGAATCAGCAATCAAGTATGACAAAGAGGAAAGGGGAATTGACTTCTGTTCTTGATAAACTCCTCATTGTCATCTATTAGTGAGGAAACAAGTGATGGTAAACAGATGCTTTATGTGCTAGGAGGCCACTGAATCCGTAAATTACAATTATGCCTCAAGTTACACTTTCTGCAGCTGTTGGAAGAATATGGGTCACCTAAAGAGATGTTGAAGCTCTTATTAGCTGGTCTGCAAGGGGTTCGGCAGGAGTGTGCCGTTGAAGTTCTGTGGAACTTAGTTCCCTTCGCCATGTTCTGGTCACCATGGAAAGAAAGGAATCATCGCATATTTGACAATGTGTTCTGAAGAGCATACCATGTGAAAGGATTTCAACTATCCATGTTTCTGGGTGTCTATACTGAAGGGTTTCACT
The DNA here is from genome assembly GCA_025762735.1 of Platanus orientalis. Lineage (NCBI taxonomy): Eukaryota > Viridiplantae > Streptophyta > Magnoliopsida > Proteales > Platanaceae > Platanus > Platanus orientalis. The sequence goes on along the minus strand of JAOXJP010098349.1, from coordinate 7,336 downwards.
GGAATTTTATTTCAAATCTTTAAGAGGAGGAGACTGGTCTAGCATTATTTTTGATGAGATGTATATTGAACAGATGTATATTTTGCACATGGCCTATACATTGTTGACCATGTAACTCTTGTATATTCATATGACAATACAATCTCACTTTATTTTTCAATACAAGGAGAAGAGAGAGATCTTAAGTGTTACTTTACATTAGTTTTTGTGAAGGTCCCCTAGACGGGACCTAAGGGGGTGTATGACAAGGGAAAAGTTATGGTTGAAAAAAGAAAGAGACTAACAAATGATAGTTGAGATTTCTATGATATATATCATATATATGTACATGCATATTATAAATGAAAGAAACTGTTGTTGCACTACTGAAGTATTACGATACAAGCACATAGATCTTGAAGCTGCTTTTTCGATTCTTATCAGGCTGATTTGCGGCGAGCTGACTTCTGCGTTAAACGACGAGCTGTGGAAGATGCCTTTATGGCCTTGGAGGTAAATTATTTAAGATGAGCTCTTTTTTATATGACCTACAAGTCATGGGGACCTATCCAGTTCTTTGTCTTCTTATGATGTTGTTTCAATAACATACATTTTAACTATTTTTATTTCTGTAAAAGATATTTGTCTTCCTCTAGTTAATCTTGTGATGCCATCATCATGTGTAAAGGCAATGGAGAGAAGTATTAACTATGGATCTGTTAGGAAAAATTTCCATATTTCTTAGAAAGTTGGATTTCATCTCTTAAGTTTTGAAATTTCAACCCAGCTTATTCATCTACAAATAGGGTGAATGCCTTAATAGATAATTTACTTTCTTTTTCTTTCTTTTGGTCCTTGCTGGAGGAAAAAAAATCTCACTTTGTGTTGTGGTCTTTCAGTTTGTCAAGAATATCCATGACATGATGGTGAGCAAGATGTACAAGCTGTAAGTTCCTTTACATGATGGCTCGTAGATTGGTTATTTCATCTTTTTGATGGTCTTGAAAATCAGGGTACCTCTTGATTTGACATCAAGTTACTGATATGTTAATTACATGCAAACCTTTATGTAGGAAACAAGGTTCTGTGTCTGTTAATGACATGATGGGACGTATTATGCTTGAAAAGAATGGAAAGACTCTTGATTTCTTCCCTGGAGAAGTCTCTACTGATCGTATTTCTGCTATTCAGGTAGTTTCAATAGTCTTATCAACACCATCTCTTCTATTATTTACATCGTACTCATCAAATTTAGGTTACTACTTCTATGGTTAATATTTCCAGGATGCTTACTGGAGTATGGCATCTGCTTTGTCTGAAGCTGATGGCATTGACTACACTGATCCTGAAGAGGTTTGATCATGATGGATTCATGTTCTAGTTTCTGACTCGGGCATTTATATGTTTGGTTATATTATATATATGTACTCATGTTTTTCTACCTGGAGCAGCTCGAATTGTTAGTTGCAACACTTATAGATCTTGATGCGTTGGATGGTAAAAGTAGTGTCTCATTATTGGCGGAGTGTTCAAGCTCTCCTCATGTTAGGACTAGGTAAGCTTTTTTCTTTGGCTTTTACTTATTGGAATGTGTTCTTTATGTTAATAACATCCATCTGGATAAACATAATGGAATAAATAGATTCATTTGGAAAGATAGTTTATTTTAATACATCATCATATCTTATTTTTATACGTAATACACTTGTCTTTTAATATTCTTAATAAATACATGATCATTCATTAGGATTTTGGTTCATATTAGTTGACAAACAAATTATAATCTAATTGGATAAACATAAGGAAACAAGTAAATTACTTCCCTTTTCTTTGTTTTATTCTCCTTTTTTTGCTCCTTCTGCCTTTTATTTCCCTTGGAATTTAACATTTTTCATATGATTTTTGAGCATGTTGATACAATGTCAACATCATGTAATAATACACTATGAAAGGGAAATATCCTCTTGGTACTTCAACATTGTACATCATGTTGATGGAAAATTCGAAGTTTTATAATATAGTAATGTTTTGTGTTGGTGTAGGTAATGTTTTCGTGTTGGTCCTGGTCAACATGAACATATATTGGGTGACATATAAGATATTTCCAGACATTTAAAACCATGGTCCATAGATAAGTAGGTGTGGGTGTAAGGCTTCTTGGAAATCCTAGGTTCGAAGAGATTATGAGACCTTCCTGGCAAAGTTTGTTTAGAAATCTCAGGTTTTGTCCAAGATAGCTTTTTTCATGTGGTTTATCTTCTTGAACAAGATCCTGACCATTGACTAGTTACAAGTGGGAATCTAATCCCAAACATGTGTAGTGTGTACTGTCGGGACGTAGAGATGGCCAACCACTTGTCCATTGTGGCATTGCCTTTGTGCAATGGAAAGTTTGCTGCTTTTTTGTCAGTCTATTCAATATCGCTTGGGTGATGCCACAGATCTTGCCAGTTTCTGTTAATGCCAGGGTGCCTTGTCCAACTTGGGTCTCTTGATAGAGGAAGAGTGTTGGGGTGAATGCTTCCGTATGCATTTTGTTGGGCACTATGGAAGGAATGGAACGCTGAAACCTTCAACAAAGTCAGTGCCAACCTCTCCAAACTCCTTGAAAGCATTCTAGGGCTTCTGTGTCTTTGGTTTTCCTGCTTGAAATCCTTTGAAGGAATTCGCTTTCAGCATTTCATTTTCAAATGGGACTCCTTTGTTTCTGTTTTAACTGATTGTAAAGATTCTTCCAATTGTAAGCTCTTACAGTCTTCTGTACTTTCTTATCCTTCTAATAAATAACCATATTTACCAAAAAAGAAGAATAAGAATAAGAATAAGAAGAGTGTATGAATCATAAAAAATAATGTAGAGATCACTCAGGAAAACATTTGGATATGGGAAACAACACTAAAAAGTAAAACAATAACATGACTAAAAAATTCAGCAGCTTCGTTTGCTTCTCACCATCAATACTTGATATCACAGTAGTCGAAATACAAGCTTTTGAAGCCGATATTTGAGTTTGAATTTTGAATTTAATCGCTGGTGAGCAGCCACTTTGTGCCAAAAAAGCCAAAGGTTAGGTCTGTTTCCTGTCCACCCCTCCTAGCGCCCCATAAGTACAAGACTGGTACTAGATAATGACCTTTTTTCTGATTGCTGTTGTAACCAAAAAAGTAAAGATTTACTTTCCAGGCTCCATGTCATTCATTGAATCTGAATAGATGGCCATCTTTGAAATAATATGCATTCTTGCAATGTGAATCCCTATAAGAATGGCATTGACATCCACAAGGTAGATTGGGTTGTTGCTATCATGAAACACATAGGAGAAATGAGGCTGCCCTTGATTCTGAAGGATCATGCCAGTTCTGGTTCCTTTTTTGTTTGAGAGTCTCATCAGAATTTAGAGCCCAAATATCATCCATGGCAGAGCCCATTTGCTAAAAATTGTAGCCAATACTTAAAAGTCATCAAAATTTTATATTTTGTTTAATTTCCTCTACTTAAGAGAGTTTTTTTTTTTTTTAATTCAATTTCTTTAGCAATCATTTATATGTTTAGTCTGAAGATTTCCTAATATATCCTATGATGCATTTTTCTTCAACACCGTGGACTGTTGCATTAAAAGCAAGCTTCATCAAGTTACTGATCAATTCATCACCTGCAACGTTGGAAATAACAGAATATATTGTTAGGACCACAATGCTAATCTACAATCTTTGTGTTCCAGTTATGAAGGGAATGCGGCTAAATTTCCAAACAACATTTAACATGGAAGCCAAATCCCTAACCATACTAATTTCAAGTTGCACCTGTTTGAAACTCTTTTTTTTTTTTTTTGGTTGTTTTCTCATGTAGGCAAGCACTAGCCAATGCTTTGGCAGCAGCTCCATCCATGTGGACTCTTGGGAATGCAGGCATGGGAGCATTACAGGTAGGTGATTTCTTTAAACTACATGAGCTTACAAAGTTCAAGCTCTTTACTCCTATCACTAGGCACTGACAATTGTGGTTCTTTTGACAGAGACTGGCACAAGATAGCAATCTGGCTGTTGCTGTAACTGCATCCAAAGCTATCGATGAGCTGAAGAAACAATAGGAAATAGAAGAGGGAGACAGTTGGAGGTTCACGATGAGCGAGAAGCCAGTGGAGGAGGATATGGATGGTGAAGAAGCTGATGGCGATGTGGAGACAGACTGAGAAGTCATTAAATTGTGTTGTAAATATTTACATGAAATGATAGAATTTATTAAGGATAAAATGAATGAAGTCAAGGTGATAAAATGCTGAAATGAATGAAAAGTTCTCATTCATCTTGGGTATTCTTCAGTGTATGTGTCAGATGTCCAGATCAGAGCAAAGTTCAAAATAACAAAAACACTAGAGGTAACAGTGCTGGACCTTGACTTGAGTGATGCCTAGGTGATGAGATCCCAAGGTGACTTCTCGCCTGAACATCAAGTCCTCTTGATCCCATCATTGGGAAATGATTTTGCAGTCTCCCATGCTAAGAATGAGACAATGAAATGCTTAGATTTGATATGTATAGGGATGGTGTGTCTCTCTCTCTCTCTCTCTCTCTCTCTCTCCTTTTAACCCCCAAACACAACATTTTCTTCCTTTTCAAGGAGGAAAATGATTGTCTATATTGACACAGACCTCTCTAAGCATCCATTGATTGACACATGATGGGTTTTCAAATTTGGTCTCTTTTTGAACACCTACTTTTTCATTTGAACACTTGTTTAAACGTTTTTAACCCGAAACACAATACATGTCAGCTTATCATTCACCATACACACTACAGACTTTTTCATCACAGAACATTTTCTTCCTTTTGGGAACTCCCTGTGTGAATGTGCCGAACACTTCCTTTATTTATTAACCACAAAGCTTATGTGGCAAAACAAGTATGACATGTACCAGATTGACATGTGATGTGTTTTTGAATTGGAAACAAAAGTTATGTCCAAAAATTTGTATGTCCTACCATGTTCTACACCATGGGCTAACACGTGATTGTTTTTTGAATTTGGTCTCTTTTAAATAGGAAGCAAATGTTCATATTAACACTTTTTTATGGTTTTAACCTTACACTCCATTTTATGGATACTTATTTTTTTGGTCTGGCTTCTGTGCACACAAAATTCATGTACAATGCATGTGCAAGGGCTTGAGAACACTCACATCAGCATTCAAAAATGATTTATATTTTTTGAGACATGTGTTTATCACTTTTTGGTGCTAATACAAGCACTCCCAAATCTCTACACACGCATTGTACATGGATTTTACATGCACATAATCTAGAGTGTTATTTTTTTTCATTTGAAAACTACTAGTGTTAACCTTACGCACTTAGCTTTGTGTGTAGGACACGGTAGAACATACAAATTCATGAACAGAACATTTGTGCCCTTTTGAATTTGGTCTCACTTCCTGGGCACGTACTCTCTGAATTCAGCACATTTTTAGATTCTTTTAACCAATGCACACTAAGTGCCAGCTAGTGGTGTGGTCATGGAAGATTGGCTTTCTGTATAAAATTATGGGGTTGGGATTAGGTAGGAATGAAGTTCATATTAATGCATTAGAACGGCATTAGGGGGCTGACACATCAGTGCCGAAAAGTGACTTACACTTTTGGGGGGGGGGCGCTTATCACTTTTCAGCGCTGATGTGTCCAGCCCCCTGACACCATTCAAATGCATCAGTACCAATTTCATTCGTACCTAATCTTCACTGAAAATTATGATACTCGTTGATATCCTCAAGTTAGCATGGATTGACTTGACCGTGTCTTTTTCGCCAATTTCTAGGCTGACTGGCGGGTCATCATTCTGTCCATTTTGTATGAAAGGTATATTAGGTAGGTGTGCAAGGGGCCTATTTTCTTAGGGCCTGTTTGACAGCCACCTGTAATGTAATCATTTCATTTCAAATTTACAAATGAAATGATTTTATTATAGGTGGTTGCCAAACATGGCCTTAATGTATCACATATAGCATATTCAAGCTAAAGATTCAACTTGAATGGATGATAATGCCATATGGTCTATAAATTTTCTTTTATTTATGTTCAAAAGGATCGGCCTAACTTATAGTTACTATGATCATTTTTTTGCATAAAAAAAACTGCAATTTTGAGTGTTAATAGTCATGATGCAGGTATGGTTTTCCTTTGACACATTCCTATTGAATTTTTAAGGAATCCCTTTTAATTATTAGTACTTAATAAAAGTAATAAATAAAAACAAACAATATGCAATACATGTTGTTTGTTAAATTGTTGTAGCAATGTGTGTCTCGAAGCTCATAAGTAAAAAAAGATCAGGAACATTTGGAGATTCTTCAGTTTCTTTATAGTTTTTATCATATAAATATTGTTGTGTCTCGTCAACTTAATTCCGAAACATTGATTGTTCGGTGGCTACTCTTGACCATAGTTATTAAACTTAAACCAGACATTGACCCGGTTAAAGATCTGGGTCACTAGTCAAACCGCAGAGTAAATTAAAAAAATTGCAATATGTTTTAAAAATTAAATAAATAAATAATAAATTAAGTTGTAAAAATTATATTACATTTTTGTATCACACATTTTTTAAAATATAATATAGGGAAATTTTCCATATTGGACCCAACCTTTGCTGAAATTACGAAATAGTGTAGTAAATTAATACCTTGCCCAAAATGGACTTTTAAAGGGTAAAATTGTAAAAAAGTTGATAGTTAATTATAGTTATTAAATTTTTTGTTCTATTTTACCCCTTATCATTTGTTAAATTTACCAAATGAATCGATTTGCAAAAAATCATGAACGAGATGGCTCACTCTGGTTGCTCCTCTACCTAAACCTTTCTTCCGATATTCTCCACCTTTCTCGGGAGAAGTCATACGCCCATACCCGCTAGCGATTCTTGGATCCCCATCTCTTTTTGACGATTATGATCAACTGCAATGTGGGTCATCCTTTAATCCTCCACTTCTTTTCTCTTGCAGTTTTTAGTGCATTGTCTCTTCCATCTATTTGGGGTGGGCATAGACTGGGCTGGCCCTAGCCCAGCCCTAAAATTGGTCCAAAAAAGCCCGACCCAAGCTAAGCCCAAGGCTCAAACTTTTATTTAGGGTCAAACTTGGGTTTACCTCCGCCCAACATATAATATAATGTATTATATATAATATATTAAGTATTTAAAAATTATTAATATTACATAGTTTGGTTGATGAAAATGTTTTTTTACAATAAATATTAGGTTCAAGTCCTAGTGAAATCAATCTTTCTATTACACTAAAGCAAAAGGGGGTAGCCCCCTCTACGTTTAGTGTTCATTTCTTCCTTCCATTTTAAAAGGCCACGTGGAC
>JAOXJP010098338.1:0-14467 GCA_025762735.1 Platanus orientalis | reverse complement strand
ATTTGTGGATGATGCTATTCAGATAGCATATCAAATAGAGGATAACATGAAGCTTCATTCTTCCAAGAAGCCTTTCATGGAGAATGTCCCTAGAAGAATGGTGTATAATAATGGTGGTTCCTCCAGTAGATAGATTACTTAGAGTGTGATATCATCTTTCAAGCCTAATCGCTAGTTTTCTCCATCTAAATCTAGAGGTTTAGAGGGATCCGTATTGAAGCCAAAGGGAGATCAGTGTTATAATTGCAAGAGCTACAGGCATCATAAATCCCAGTGTCCAAGCAAGTTTATGAGCCTTACTAAGAAGCAATCATTAGAAGAGGACGGGCTAGAAGAAGAAGTATATGAGCCAATTGATGATATAGTTGCAGAATGTGAATGAGAATTAGTAGAGGAAGCTAAGGAAAGGGCAGCCAAAGGATTTTCAAGGTTGATGTACCACATGTTTATGATGCAGAAGATGTGTCCAATGCCACTAAAGCCGAAACAAACGCAGAAGCAATCTACTTTTTCATGGCAACCAGCACCACATGATGGACTAGGAATCCTTAGACCTCCACCCTAACTCAATGGGGTTGAGTTTTCCAATAAGGGGAGGGGAATTAACGAGGCAGCTCTTCAATGGATGGAGAAGTACAAGTCTTTATGGAAGCCAAGACCAATGTTTTTGAAGAGAAACAAGTGATAAGAGTTGCTGCCCACAGTTTTTAGGCTTTATTTTAGTTTTTTCTTTATGTTTTAGGAGGGTTTTAGTAGTGGATTTAATGTAATAAAGCCATTAGAGCCAAGTTAGAAAATTGGTAGGGAGTTAGAATTAGTTTAGAAGTGTTTTTATATTTTTCGGAATTTTTTTAAGATCTTTTTTTGGTTTTTTGGGCTGAACGTACAAGGGAAAGGTATTTTGGTTAAATATGGTCAATTATTTTTTATTTATTATAAATAGGTCATAAAGACCTCCTATACGGCTAGTTGAAGAAAAATTATGAATAAAAGTTGTTTTTAAAACCCATGGCTAGTTATCTCCTCCAACTCTCACCATTTTGGTGAGTTCTCTCTCTTTCTTGATTTTTTTTTCACTATCTTCTCTAATCTCCATCATCTTCACATCTTCTTTCTTTTTAAAAAAATCTCTATAGTAATCTTTTCTTATATTGTGTTCTTTTTTTCTTTTTTAATTCTTCTCCTTGGATCTCTCTTGAATTAGTTAAGACCTAGTAAACACCTTCTCATATTATTTTAGGGTCTTTTCAAAGGGAACCTTGTAGGAATCCATCTCTTGGATATCCTACATCAGGTGGCCTCCCATGGCTATCCACGTGTGGGTCCCACCAAGGCAGAGGTCCCTACATGATCTTCAATGTCTGCACCACTAATCAATCTTCAATTCTATTTACCAAGCCAAACCTATGGACTGGTTCTCTTACCCACCCCCCCTCCACCCCCAATGGACCCTCGAGGTAGCTGCTAAAGCCCACTACATAGCACTTACTAAAAACTAAACAAAAACTTCTAAAAAACTATTTAAAGGAACAAACCCAATACTTAAGACAAGGTACTATTAAACTAATAAAAGTAAAACCTAAGTAGCAACTAAGAGGATTATTGCATGAAGCTAAACCCTAAAAAAAATCCTATTATAAAAAAACACTATTATTGTCACACATTGATACCCTTTACTATTTTGGTCATAACTCTTCCAATTCACATCAGATTTGCAAAGTCTTGGTCTTATTATTAAGCTAACTTAATAACCTTCCTACTAGTACAAAAATCTAGCCCAAAGGGAAAGTTTTGACCTCTAAAATTTAGGGCAAAAAGAGAGTTACAAGATGACAACTCCAAATAAATAAAACCTAATAAACTTAAAACTGAACTTTGAATGGACCCCACTTGATCATCCATCATCTTCTAATTTCTTCTTAATGATTTTGGATACTCCTGCATCAGATCCTATAAGAGGAAACCACTTAATGGTGGGTCCCAACCTAGCAACCACACCATCCCACCCCTCATGAATTAGATTTCACAGTAAAAATGGGTAGAGTATTGATAAAATAAAATAACGCCCTCTATGTGTTTATGTATGATAGACAGCAGATATGCATTGAATTTACCTCTTATTCTTTTTTTTAATGAACAATTCACCTCTTATTCTTTCTCAAGCTTGTCTGCCTAAATGCAGATATGTGCTGAACTCATTTCTACTGTTATTGCTCAAACCTCTCTTCTTATATGCCATCAAGGTAAGGGGAAAGAAAAAACTAACTTTTGACTATACAATTTATTGGCAGACAAGCTTGAGAAAGTGCGTTTCGGGGTATTTACCATGACAAGGGGGGACATTAGCCAACACATGAAGCCCTTTTGGACTGCTAACTAAAATGCCATGTTGAAGATTCTTTGATGACCTAAATGTCTTTACTAGGTGACTGATAGTATGGGCGTCAACGAGCCGAGCTTTGCCCATCTCAGCTCAGGGTTGTCATACATGGAACATGGAGCAAGCTCAGGCTCGTGACAAGCCTAAGGGCTCAGCTCAGCTCAGGCTCAGCTTGACTCTACAAAATGATAAAACTAATGACCCGTAGTTTGTAGGGGTTAAAAACATTAAAACACAATTAAAAAAAGGCAAAGGATCAGTTCAAGCAAGGTTTCCGCAAGCAATCTTGCTCGAGCTGCCACGTGAACAAAAAAAGAAAGAAAGCAAACCCAAGATATAGCTCGGGATTTTGCCTGCCTTCTTTTGCTACATGACAGCTCAAGCAAGATGCTTACACATGCTTACAGACAGTTTGCTTGAGCTGATCTTTTTCCTTAAAAAAAAATAGGTTCTCAAAAAGAGGCATTAAATTAAAAAATACACGAAATTTAAAAACACGTCATGGCCTTATTTGGGGCTCCCAGAGGAGAATAGAAGCCAGCAGGAAGCCTTCGCTCCTCAAGGACAAAAGGCAATATATATATATATATATATATATATATATCCCAACATTGTATTGGTTTTAGTTGAGAAATTTTAACCTGTAATCTGAACCTTGTCTCCTGGCTTGGAGTCGCAAAGGAAATTGCTGCAGACACCATTCTTTGAGGGATCTTCTTTCCCGGTTTCAGGGTCATAATAAACAGCACGGCGAACACACAAACTGGCCGTCCTGCCATCGAAAGAGTCTCCATACCTGGTGGATGCTATTGAGTAAAGGCGAACATTGTGGGGAGCCCCAGGTTTCTTTGGGTTTTCACCCTGAAAGTAAGAAAAACAAGAACTAAGAAAATTTATAGAACAGATTAAATGCAATCATATCATAATTAGTCATTCCTAGAAAAAATTTAAAAAATGGAAATTACCTTTTCCCCATCTGTGGATGCATGTAGCTTTTATATGGGGGGATAGAACCCACCACTAGATAGGCCACATTGGCAAGAGTAGCTTCAACCTAAGCTTCATTGAATGATTGTTACCATTTTATATCCTTTAAGACATTCAATCATGGAATACGTCCTTGTAGCATATGGTTACAATTATCCAACCATTCTGTCTTTGACATAGTTGATTTCCAAGGTAGGCCTATCAAATGATGAGTCCCAAATCCTCTCTATGCACATAGCAGCAGAAAGAATGCAAATATTGAAAATACTACATATGATATATCTCTATTTTTTATTGGTGTTCGACAAAGAAGGAAACTTTAAAGTAAGAAAGTTGAAAGCTCAAAGTTCTAGTTGCAAAAATATAGTCAAGTGCAGTCTAGAATATAGTTGATTTTTTTTTTCATCTGACAGTACCCAATAAATATATATACGTTCAAAAAAATAAGAAGATATTTCCTAGTAACCACTGGTTCGGAGGAATACCAAGATGATTTAATTTTTCTCAAATGGTAATAAAATGACTTACAGGAGGAATTACACCATAACTCTGTCCTTCCCAGTAAGGAACATTGCCACGATGGTCAATTATAATATGACAAGTCTCCCCGGGAGCTTTTGGGCCAACAATCCTTTCAACAGAAACAATGGTTGCTGTGTAAGGTTCCTTGGGCTTGTGTAGATTAAGAGGAGGTTCCTTAGCATCCTCGAGTTCTAAAGGTGAAACTGCAACCTTAGGAGTGCTGGCTTGTTGCACTGACATGCATACTGTATACTGGTTTCTTGATCGAGGGTTCTTGGTTTTTAAATCCAAAAATAAGACCGGCACCCATGATTTATCCTGAAACCTTAAATTGTACGTCTGCAGAAATCATTCAACACAAAGGACGTGAGAATAAAGAACATGATATGCACCACAAACCATGAAATAGCCATGGATACTGCTGAAACATCTACTTTCTTAACAGGTAATTTAAAAAAAAAAATTCTTTTTTTTGATAGGTAAATTAAATGTTAGTGGTTAATTTCGGTGAAGCCAGGTTTTGAACCCAGGTCTGTGGTATGACACCTACAGACTTTACCAACTTAGCAATAAGCAACATGTAATTCCATTAAATATTGTTCCAGAAAGGTGTTGAAAATGATTAAGAACAGAAGTATAACCCAAAGGTCACAGATATAAGCAGAAGTTGCACACAACATTTACATACATAATAAATTAATGAATCCAAGAGGAGCTATACGACAACAGCCACTGTACTTGTTGCATAAAGGAGGAAGGGATTGATGTGGATGTTAAATATGGAATTAGAGATGCTTGGATGAAGTAAAAATGTGCTTCTAGAGTGACATGTGACAAACACATACTGATCAAACTGAAAGTAAAACTGAATAAAATGACTATAAACCATCCCATGCTTTACGGAGAACAATGTGGACAATCAAGAAACAGCACATCCATAGATTTAACATTAATGAAATGTGGACATTGACATGGATGAGTGGCAGGACCAGGACAAATGAATTTAAAAAGAAAAAAAAAAAAAAGCATCCCAGGAACTAAGGGGTATCACCAATAGATGATAAAGAAGAGCCGATTTCATTTGGTCATGTGCAACATAGAACAATAGTAGCATTGGTAAGAGTGACTTGGTACAAGTTGAAGGCTCTAAAAGGACAAGGGAAAGACTAAAAGTAAATGGGTTGAAGTAGTGAGGAAGAATTGAAAATTTATGCTTTAATGGAAGATATGACCCTAGATTGACTAGAATGGCATAACAAAATTCATGTAGCAGACCCCAAATCATTGGGATAAGGCTTTGATGATGATAATGATGATTAAAATAATAATTATAATAACAACAACAACGACATTACTAATAATAATAATAAGCCTTTAAAAAATAATAATCTTTTATTATTAATAAGCCTTTTCTTTTATGTGAGATTTACTGAATGCTTATGAGTATACTCAATGAACTGAGGTCATCTATATAATCTGTGGAAGACAAGGACCCACTGTTACAATCCCAACTAAGAGACCTTAGGAGACGAGAAAAAAAAAGGCCAGATTGGGTAGGTTTAACCCTCTGAACTATTGGTTCCTTTCAGGAACTTTCACTATGTAATTTTTTTCACCACCCAAAATTATGCAGAAAATTGGATGATTCCAACCACCTGTGTGGGTCCATTTTCTATGGAAGACCTCTTATAGGTGGGAACGTTTACCGATGGTCACAACCATCTCCAAGTGTGCCACTGATGGTTAATAAAGTTATAGACAGTATTTGTAGTTTATAACTAATACTTCAAATAACATCTCAGATAGTATAGGTTCACTGCAAATTGTCAACAAATCAATGTATTTCACTAAAGAAAATTTGTGTGCACTAAGAAATATGTGTTGAATCATTTGATTGATTAGAGATCAACTCTGATTGTCACTGAAACATACTGGGACTGACTTCCTCAGGAATAAGTGAAAGGCAGCAACTTGAAACTCAAAAAACAAGTATACATAGAATACAAAGAATTGATCACAAAAGAAGATTAGGGGAAGGCCTACATGCTAGACAGGCATTTGATAAAGAGTCACATTTTCCTATAAAATTACATAATAGATGCACACAGTATAGAAAATGTATGCTGAGTCTTGACAGATACCCATTGATGCTATACATTTACAGAGGTCAAAATAAGAAAACATAAAGCTCAGATTCTCTTTTTTCAGGTCAAAATAATTTTTAGCTTTTGCAAGCACATCCAAGTTTCCAAGAGTACATGTATACACAGCAAACTAAACCAATTAGTTGAGAATAATCATGCAAAGATTGAAAACATAACTCTCAGATGGATATTAGTTGTAAACATAACAATTAAAATACCCATTAGACTGTACAAAACCAGGGAAAGACAAAAAGAAACAAAGAGAACCAGAAATAACATATTTCTTTTAAAAGGGAAAACCCTGCCTCATCAATCTATAATTAAGCATGAATTTCAACGACATTTACAAATGAACAACACTCAATAATCAAACACCCACTGTACACCCAACTGTCCAATATCAAATTGCAAGACTAAACGCGTACAGAAAGCTTTAATCTTGCCGATCTATAATCATGCTTCTTCCATCAAAGATGCAACAAAGAAACTAAGTACCTTAAATCCCGATCTCCTTAGAAAAGTATCGGTTCCAACAGGAACAGTTACAGAAGCCTGCAAGAAATTCCCGAAATTAATTAAAATCAATAAAAAAAAATTACCAATGGCAATTTAAACTGATTACAGAAATTTCCTTCACACAACAACCGAAAATGAAATCAGTGATCAGAGAAACGAAGAATTAGATCAGAACCATAACCAACTCAAAGCTAACAAAAAAAAAAAAAATTCCTCCAAACATGAAACAAACCAAAGGAAGATGATCAGCTGGATTCAGTGGAGATCCTACTGACCTGAGTTACTGCGAGATGAGCCATGAGCTTCAGAGCTTCAAACAAAGAAAATTTGGGAGATCTTGGTTAAGAGAGCGAAGAGGACAGAAAGAAAAGCAGGAGTTTTATAGGGTTTGCTAATGCAGAAGAAGCATTTGCTTGCTTGATCCTTTGGAGAGAGGGAAAGGGCAGTATTGGCTTTCAGACGGGCAGCCTGCCTCATTGACTGCTTCGCTTCTCTAATTACTTTAATTTAGTAGGAAATTACAAAATATTCCAAGACGTTTAGTTAAATTACTAACGGCTCCCCTTTCCATCTCCATAGTATACTGTCCCGGCTTGGCTTTTGTGTGCACAAAATCCGTGTACAATGCGTGTTTAGAGGCATCCGCATTGAAAAGTTATAAACATGTGTCCCAAAAAATACAAGTCACTTTTCAATACTGATGTGAGTGCTCTCAACACGGACGTGTTGCCCCCTTGTGGATCTCTCAGGTGGCCTCATTTTAGAGGCCAGATTTTGTACGCACAAAAAATGTGTGCAAGGCATGTGCATGGACCAGGGGCTGACACATCAATATTGAAAAGTGATTTACCATTTTTGAGGGTATGCTTATCACTTTTCGGCACTAATCTCTCTTCACCCTGGTCCATGTGCACTTTTGTGCACACAAACTCTAGGGTAAGCTCCTTAGCTAAAACCGATTAAGGGGTTTTATCAAAATAAATAAAAAACCAATTAAGGGCTAGTGGTGAGAAGAGAACTAAATAATACATCAAAACATGAATGCACACAAAGTAGGGTCTTAGTCTCAAACCCAATATCGTAAATTTGATTTGCTTTTGGTAGCTATATTATTTGCGTGTAACAATGAAATGGTTGAGACTTTGGGGCGTTGTACCACATACATGGTTCAAAGCCCATCTTTACCTACTAATAAATTAACCACTATTGTTTACTTATTCAACAAAAAATAAAAACATATTAATATATTCGTGGGACAATAGATGACAAGAAAAAAGAAAATCAATTTAAATGATCTAATCAAATGCAATAGAGACCAATGATTTCAGAGGAGTGGAGTGATATGATGCAGGTTGAAGGCATCAAATTGTACTCCCTCTATTTGTGTTGGATAACCATGTTCTGGTTTCAAGCCAGTCATGCCACCCAGAAATGATGTTGAGAGGTTGGATGAACCGGACAATAGATGGAGTCACTGTCCACTATTTTGTAAGATCGAATACCCATGCCAAGAGAAGACTTTACACGTGGCCTAAGATTCGGCCATGTCATTCATAATGATGCCAATTAGTGTTTAAAAATCAGACTCGTATCCTCTCCGCCTAAGTACTCCGCAATGTGGTACGTCCTAGACACAAAGGGAGTGGGACCCACTAACTCTTTGCAGGGCCCCAAACCAGGGTTCACATCACCTGCGATGACCCTATTTGTGAGACATCGTGAGATGAGACACATCGTGGGTATCATTTCACTTTTCAGAGCTGTCACATCACCTCCAAAAAGTGAAATGATGCTTCCCTTCTGTCTTGTCTCACGACATCGCACAAAGAGGGTCAGCGCAGGTGATATCCCCCCCCCCCAAACCCTGTTGTGTTGGGCAGTGTTTAGACATACCGCATCGCAAATTAGCTGGTGTAGCGGATACGGTGCCTTAGAAGTCAGCAAGTCAATTGGGAAACTTGGCCAAATTACTTGCCTAGGCAGGATGGTGCTGAACTGGGATGATGTCAAGAAGTTGGTTACCAAGTAAATCGATCGATTTTGCAAGAACCATCCGATTAATCCATTTGTTTACCATAAAGCCCTTTAAGCCATCGTAGAAAGCTAAAAGTTTACATTACTGTCTCCTCGTGGGATTAGGTATGGAATCAGTTTTTCCTGATGTATTAGAATGACATCAGGGCCTAACACCAATGCTGAAAAGTGACTTTCACTTATTTTTTGGTTTTTTTTTTGGGGGGGGGAGTGCTTGTCACTTTTCACTGAATATGACCCTTTCAATCCAACAAATTGGAAGGAAGAGAGAGAGAGAGAGAGAGAGAGTATGCAGATCTCGTAGTGATTGCTATGGGATGACATGTGACATTTAACAAGGTTAAAAGTGTAGGAAAAAAAAGGCTCTCATTTGTGCTAAAAATGGCACATATACCAATGTTATGTCCACATGTCATCCTGTGATAGTTGTTATACAAACACCACTACAAAAGATCCATACCAAAGAGAGAGAGATAGAGATGATGGGTTGGGGGCACTTTTGGAACATTATAAATTTTCCTAATTGAGTTCCACTGTGAACAACCCAGAAAGGTCGTTTGGTCAGCTTAAACAATAGAAAATTATGAAAGCCTCTACAAACCTCCAAAGGGCAAAACTAATTGAGGTTTCTCAGGGAGTCCCAGTCGTAGACGGTTTGCTGAAGCAGAACTGACTTGAAAAAAATACAAGAAGAAGAAGAAGAAATGAGGTCCACTTCTCACCAAATTTGGAATAACAAAACCTGGTATACGACAAGAGAGCTTTTCCTTTCTTCAGGTAACAGTGATGTAGAAGCCAAAAATGTCCCATAGTATAATGGACGTAAATGACAAAACAGATCCAACCCACGAGATTTCCAACAAAACATGGGTCAGACTTGGACCAGCGAGGTACACCCAACCCCACCTTGGGACCTAAAAAGCTAAGTCTGAGCCTTACCCTGCCCAGCCCAACCAGTCATAGGCAAAGCCATATTAGGTTCCACACTTCCACCCTCCCAAGATACCACCTATATCTTTATTTTTAGGGTCTTTCATTTAGTCTTTTATTTTTTTGTGCATTTGAATTTATCCTCACTCCCATAGATCGTTTGAATAAACTTATTTACAACATCTTATGATTTTTGGCGCTAGAAGTCATTAGTTTTATGATCTGAAATTCATACCAGTTGGGCTATGAATTCCTACTCATGACATTAATTAATACACTTTTAAATTTATGTCATTCAAATTTCTTATAAAATTTTCACCATTCAATTATATACATACGTAACGGAATTTAAACATCTTAACATAAACAATTTATTCTCACAAGTCTAACATGCTAAATAAAAATCAATAATCCATAACCATCATCCATAATCCAATATCCAAAAATTACTATTTTACATCCATCATAAACCATTTAATAAGCATATAAAAATCCAAAAAACTAAAATCCACTACTGTATTAAATCACATCAATTAAATTGAAATAAACTAAACTAAAATTGATATAATAAAATGTTTCCATTGAAATTAAATTCCAACATAAATAAATAAATGTTCATTCTAATGTTTTTAGTCTCTCTATTTGGATCATCTACTTAACTACCTCCTCATCATTTGAAATGTTGTCAATTCGAGGTAAGTTTGACAAACTCAGTAAGAAAACATATAAGATATACCGAATATGAGTCCAAATATTTTAAACAATATACAAAACGATACAATTCTAAATCATTCTTTAAACAACACTATTATTGTAGTCAATATTAGGTTATAAAACTATAATATTATGTATAAAATTGAAAAAATTAATGAATTGAATCAAATATTTATAGCAAATCAGAATATAATATATCAAAAATAAGTAATATAATTAAAACAAAACAAAACATATAAGTCTAATATCAAGGTTTTTACATATAATAGTTTGCACCATTTAATTCTCGGTGAAAAGGGTCAGAACAGTCCACTCTTCCAATTTGGTGAAAAGAGACTAGTATCTAACCTCTATTAGCGAGGAATTCATATAAATAGTTTGTACCATATACCCGGTGAGGTGGGTTCCTTCAATCAATTTCATTGATGGATAGAGTGACCTTATTACAAAAAATATTACTCTCTTACAGTTTCCTTTAAAACATAATGATTCAATATTTATTTCTTTACAATAGTCTATTTTAAAACAAATATAAACAGAGATTCTTAACTCTCCTAAACACATACTACAAAATATCTTTTGAAAAGATAAGAACATTGTTTATCATAACAAAATGATGTATTTTAACTTTAGAAAACATGAAACTAATCTTTGCAAATCCCTTTCTTCTTTCAAACATCATTAAAAACATAATTCTTTAATAAAAAAAACATTAATCATATAAAAATCTAAAGAAAAATAAGTAAAATCAATTCTTTCTCTTACAAAATAAGATTTCCATGAACAATAAGAACCTATAGAACACAAATCCGATGTAGAACATTTAAGATTCTTCATAAAACATTGGACAAATCTTTCTAAGAACCTAACATGTTAAAAAATGAAGCATAGAGCACTTATATACTTTCAAAAAAGAAATCTCATTTTTTAAAACCCCTAATTTTCTTTCAAAACATAGATATTTTACAAAGAAAAAAGGCAATTAATATAAAAACATTTTTAAAATGTGGATTAACAGAGATCTAAGAACCTGAGAGAATGGAAACAATGCATAGTTTACATGTGGTCTTACTTGTTTGCTTGGATTCGAAAATCGCTTAATAATAATCCTTTCATTCTTTACCAAAATCCCAAGTTTTACTACAAACCCTAGATTTCTCTTTGATTTTCCTCTTATCCTTTGTTTTTTTGTATTTCTAGGTCGAATCCCCTTCTAATTTGGAAAGTTTCAAGTAAAAAATCCCTGAAATCCCAAACTTTAGAAAACTAGCTTAAACACTCCAATCAATTAGGCTACCCCACCCTGATCGATCAATCATCCCCCTGGACCTAGCCACCCCGATCGATTGGGCTTGCCTGATTTTTCTTAATTTTTATCCTCCTTCACGCTAAAATATTCATAAAATTCTCTAGAAAACTCCGATTCAATCGTCATTTGTTTTGTTGAAAACTAGACTTCGGGATCTTTCTAATAGTGTATAGTTTACTCACTAATTCCTTTTAAATTTGCACAAGTTTTTCTCTAACATTGATTAACTTTATAAATCATTGAATACGTATTTAATTCGTACTAAGTGAGTGTAAACATGTGCTGGGTGTTACACTCTCCCCCCTTAAAATAAACTTAGTCCTCTGAATTTAACATACTTTGAGTGCAAAATAAGTATGGATACTTTTCCTTCATATCTTCCTCACATTCCTAAGTTGCTTCTTCTTCCGAATAGTTTCTCCATAATACTTTCATATACGGAATCACCTTCAAACATAGCACTTGCTCCTTTCTATCCAATATATGTATTGGTTGTTCTTCATAAGATAAGTCCTCTTTGATTAGGAGTGGTTCTTACTCTAACACATGAGATGGGTCTTGCATATACTTACTTAACATGGATACATGAAACACATTGTGGGCATGTAACAAATCCGGCAACAATGCTAGCTCATAAGCAGCATCACCCATCCTTTTTAGAATTTCACATGGTCAAATGTACCTAAAACCTAACTTCCCTTTCTTTGTAAACCTCATTACACCCTTTGACAGTGATACCTTTAGAAATACATTGTCCCTAACTTGGAACTCTAGTTCTCACCTTCTCTGGTCTATATAACTCTTTTGTCAACTTTAAGCCCAAGCAATCTTTCATAAATCAATCTAATCTTTTCAGTTGTCACCTAAACTAATTCAGGCCCAAGTAACTTTCTCTCTCCAATTTCTTCCTAGCATATGGGTGTCCTATACTTTCTTTTATACAATGCTTCAAATAATGTCATTTGTATGTTTTCCTAGTAATTGTTATTGTAAGAAAATTCAATCAACGGTAGGTGATCATCCCAACTTCTTTTCAAGTCAATTACACACGCTCTCAACATGTCTTCCAAAATCTGTATAGTCCGTTCTGATTGCCCATCTAATTGCGAATGAAAATCCGTACTAAAGTTTAACTTTGTTCCCATAACTTGCTGCAAGCTCTTCCAGAATCTCAAAGTAAATCACATATCCCTGACTAAAACAATTCCCACTGGTATACCATGAAGTTTCACAATTTCATCAATGTATAAATTAACCAGCTTATCAAGCGAGACTTTACCCAAATAGGTAAGAAATGGACATACTTGGTAAGTTGGTCCACAATGATCCAAATAGAATCAAAGACTTTCCTTATTTTTAGAATTCCATTAACAAATTCCATAAAAATATGTTTTCACTTCTATTTAGGAATTTCTAATGGTTGTAACAATCCTTCTGGCTTCTGATGTTCATCTTTCACTAGTTGACAAGTCAAACACTTAGATACAAAATCTAGAATCTCCCTCTTCATGTTGTGTCACTAATAGTACTCCTTTAAGTCTTTATACATCTTTGTACTTTCTGGATGAACCGACTATGTTGTACCATGTGCTTCTTCCATTACATATTTGTTCAGTTCAGAGTCATCAAGCACACACAACTTTTTACCATACTATAAGGAATCATCTTAATGAATTATAAAGTTGATTCTTTGTCCACTCTCGACATCTTCTATGATCTTCAAAATCTGGGGATGTAAACTCTTAGCTGTCTTTAGCTTGTCATTCAAAACAGGTTGTACACTGAGGTGTGCTATCATACATGCCAAATTTTTAGAAGATTTTTTACTCAATGCATCAGCAACCACATTAGATTTTCTAGGATGATATTTATAGGACAGTGCAGTCATAGTCATTAATCAACTCAATCCATCTTCTTTGTCTAAAATTCAGATATTTCTATGAAACCAAATACTTCAAACTCTTGTAATCCATATAAATCTTATAAGCTTCACTATATGAGTAATGCATCCATATCTTTAATGTGAACACTGAAATTCTAAAATGGGATCCTAAAGGGGGGTGAATAAGATCTTAGCCAATTATTTTTAAAATTATATTTGACTCTTTAGTCCAATTTTAATTTCTCTTAAGTTATTTAAGATTTATCTTGATTAAGTAGCAGAATAATTACTTAAGTATATTAATCACTCGGACTTTATTATTTCACAGGGCCCCGTCATGCACTATAGTGTAACTTATAGCAAAGCGGGAGCAAGACAAATAGTTCATTTTCTTTGAAATCCTTTAAATTAATTAATTACAAGATAATGTGCATCAATGAATGAAATAAATAATTAAACAATGCACAAGAGTCACAACCACAACAATGGAATTTATAGTGGTTCAACACTCCGGGCTTATGTCCACTCTTAAATAGCTCACCCCAGAGCTTCTTTAATTTTTTTAAATCGTTATCCCAAACTATTACATGAAAATTAATAAACCTGGATATTTACTTACAAGTTTCAAAGAATTCACTCCCTTTAAGTACACTTAAATGGCTTTGATGGGTGTGTTCCATCCAATGACTCCGATGGATTAAGTTGCACTTGTCTCCGTCAAGTGTTATGAAAATCTTCCTCCAGTGACTGACAAAGGCTCTTTCTTAACTTCATTTGAAGTGTTGAAAATTTTTCTATTGCGAGTTGCCTCTTTATAGGCTACTGTGATTATGAAAACCCACCATTTAGCTTCTAAGAGATGTAACTTAGTGATTAGGAAACAAATTAATAGACTTTAATAAGGTTTAACTATTGGCTTAACTCCAAGGTTATAAGTAGGGGTGGCAATTCGCGTTCACGGGTCGGGTTGAGATAGGGGTATAACACTATATGTGTCAACCCGAACCCGACACGTTTATTAATCGTGTCAAAAGCTTCAACCCTAACAC
>JAOXJP010098327.1:0-14468 GCA_025762735.1 Platanus orientalis | reverse complement strand
TTAAGATGGAAGTGTCATTGACATGCTATATAGTCTTATAAAACCACTTTAAAGCAATCCATCAACTACCAACAGCAGCACATGGTACCACCAAGATTTCTGTGGATCCTGTTGAGTGTCTTTAATTGTTGTGCCTTTGTATGGAACTTGTCAAAACGACAAGTAAGTATTTAGGGTTTTAAACCCATGTTTAAGAGTGGGTTTTTTGAAGTGGGTTTTGGACTCCAAGGGTTGCAGGTATTTGGCTATAGGTGGAGCCATGAAAATCACACATGGCTATTTGGTCCTGATGAAGTGAAAAAAGTGTAATGATAGTTTATATCGTCTGATGGGGAATACGGTGATTGACAATGTTCCTTGGACCTCGATGGGTAGTTGGAAACGGAGTGCACGGAATAACCAGCATTGGTGTAGGGTCTTTTTTGTGGATGCAATAAAGAGAGGTGATGCAAGTTTTCAGGTAGCAAATTATGGTGAGGAGGTTTCTTTAAGTAGAGAGGACGGGTCAAGGTCCCTCTCTGGAGTTGACTAGGTAAGTCGGCTCGGGGTAGCTATACATGTGCATTGGCTATGTTATGATCAAATCGGAAGGTGTCATGACTGAATTGATTCGATGGTATATGTGGTGGTCTTCAAGGCCAATGGTTGTTTGTGGTGATAGCAAACAAGTTACGATTTAGGTTTGAGGTAGAGGTGCGTTGTAGGTACATATGGTGCAAAGTTCACTAAGAAGGATAGTGCAAGTTTTTTTCAAGGTGGTTTCGGAATGTGAACCAAGGTAGAGTGTGGTGCATATGTCAGAGTTACCCTTTGGGGTTGTGTGGAGAATATGGGAGTAGAGTTTCTGGTACTATATAAGCTTGGTAAAATTAAAGCCAAGGTAGAGATTTGTTGAGTGTCTTTAATTGACATGGCTCTCGCTGAGAGCTGTGAGCCGTGTTGTGCCATTGTGCGGAACTTGCCAAAATGGCAAGTAAGTATTTAGGGTTTTAAACCCTATGTTTAAGAGTGGGTTTTGGCTTAGGGTTTTTTCTCTTGTAACTGGAATTAGGGTGTGGGAAGAGAAGGCAGCCGCAAAGCTCTTGTAATCTCTAGTTTTACATAGTGAAAGCTCTCTTGATCGTCTTTGTCTGTGGACGTAGGCTTTAAGCCGAACCATGTTAAATCATCTTGTGCTTTGTGTGTGTGTGCTGTTTGCATTAATTTCTTCTTCTATTTATTGCTACATACGATAAAAAATCTAGGCTTCCACACAACAGATCCATTTTTTGTGTGACCAAAGAACTAACATCTCAAATGGGTAGGTTCAGAAATAAGGTTACATAAACATTAGTCACAATGACAGTTAAAAAAGAATGATGAAACATGCCTAATAAAACTTCTATGCCGATTATGGCTAAAATAAATAGTGGTTATAGTTCTGCTCTACCAATTAATGTTAGACAGGACTATGAATTAAACAAACTCAATAAAGCCTTATCCCAACTACTTGGAATCGGCTAACAGAAAAATGCAATATAAAAGATAAAATCTGTTTAAAACTTAAAACAACCATGATTTGGCCACCATTCATATGAGCATAGGATAGAAATATGTACATACATGGCTTGCTAACATGTAGAGCATCAGGTTATAAGCCGCCCCTGCCCATGCTGTTTCAGTCACAACCCCAGTGGACTTGACAATTTGTGTTGACAGTGGGAAGATAAGAAATAGCCTTGGGAGGTATTGGAAGATGATGATGAAGCGAAGCACATTCTTGGTATTGGCCATTGTTGAACCACTTATATTGGGGATTATAGCCCAAATTAACAGCTGAAATATGCAAGAAGATTGTTATTCAAACTTGAAATACTAAGACACTAGAGAAAGTATTTACAAAGACTATTATTACCAATGTTCTAAACTATCTGGAATTTTTATTAGTTAACTTGAATGGGTCAAGACTCTTGACATGTCCAAACAAATATCAAGTTTCCATGGAACCCATTCGTAGAGTTTAATCAATGGAAACAGAAAGGGAAGGATGGGAAGTTTGATTTATAGATTGTGGGTTCAAGAAAACTAATCAAGAATGATTCTTGATGATGATCTACTAGTTTCTTGATCAGAGAACCACCAATAACAGTAAATAGCAATGAAGAAGAAGAAAATAAAAGAGAAAGAAAGGAGGAAGGAAATACCTGTTGTGAAGATGAATTGTTTCCATCTAGCATCAGCTAGAGATGACCCGAATGTCTTTTATAAAGAGAAAGAAAAGAAAAAACATAATCCCCTATTTTAGCCCTCAGGTTAACAGCAATTCATGGTGATATCCAACCTTTATTATGGCCTAGGGAATTATCCCACTATACCCAATTTAATGGGTTCCCAACCTATAAAGCTAGGACAAGTGTTTATAAAAAGAATTTTGAATATAACACTAAACCAAGAAAAATTGTACATAATCATTGATTTAGGCACATGTTAATCTAACTTATGTATTATCCTATCCCAATAGAAGATATCAATTTTAAACGATAATAGACATAAGGAGGGATGTATAACTTCAGAATCTACCAAAACAAATCCAATAAAAGGATTCAAACCAACTGCTGGTGGGTATACCAAGCGAAAGCTTAAATTACTTTGTTCTTCATAAAATTCATTTGGGCTATTCTGGCATTTTTAAACTCATCTGTTTACTTTGTGTTGTCGTTCAAGTCTTGTTTGATTTCTTTTGTGGCTTCTTAACCATGCAAAGGATCCACTGTTAAAGGGAAGAAGGCATATCTACAATGAACTAAGGCTCTAAAGTTGCGTTAAGGGAGTTTGGCTGTGGGATTCAAGATGTTGTGTAATTTCAGTTGGATTGAGACGATGAGGTGGTGTAAAGCTATCTTGGTCAAGGCCTCCCAAATTTATGTAAAACTAATTAGCTTCGTCCTTGTTATGTAACAGAGTTTGGATCTAATCGTGTCTCTTGCATAACTTGCATGATTGCTAGAAATGATTGTTCAGAACACTTCGAAGGTATCAGTGTAAAATTGGTTGAGTGAATAGTTGGTTTGAATCTAATTCTCTTCTGAATAGGAAAACATAGAAATAGGCCATTCCAATAACTCAATTATGACCATAAATCTATATTTATCTCAATCTCTAACTAGAGGTGAAGATCCGATTCGGATTTGTCTCAATTTGTAACCACATGGCTAAAAAAATCTAACAACAAATTTTAAACAATCACAAATTTTGAGTGGGAAAGTCCATAATTGAAGAAGACTAGGAATTTGTTTGAAAGTCACAAACAATCAACTTGAATCAGATAAATATTTACCCTACAGATCTGTTTAGTCCTCATAGATGAACCTTCACTATCACAAACGATCAACGATCAACAGCCTTCACTACACTGATTCGCCCACAAACCACTTTGTCGCATTCAAATCTGAAAAAGGAAACGAAATTTAAAAGGGGGGAAATAGAAATTTTGTTTTCAGCAGAGAAAACAAAATTTTTCTTCTCTTCTTATTTTGTTTATAAGAAGAGAAGAAAAAAACCCCTAACCTCCCAAGGTGCCCATGTTCTTGATCGCTAACCTCCTCTTTCTTTCGTTCTTGATCGCTTGGCATTGTCTTCTTGATCCTTGCAACAACCCCAAATCCCCTATTTTTATAAACCCCAGCAAAAACTCTAGCTACCAAATCCTACCCTGGCGTTACGTTTCATCAAGAACCATAGGAGGTAGAGAATGTGGGAAATAGGAATAGAATACATGAAGGAGGAAGAGAAAGCGGGAAGGAGGAAAAGAACACGGAAGGGTGGTATATATTGTGCAGTGAAGACAACGATGGTCCATGGGAGTCCTAGTCATAGTTCTGACATAGAACGAGACTCTCTATCAAACAAAGAAAAAATTGGAGGCGAGAGTAGAGAAAGAGAGGGGAGGGAGGTGAGAGAGAGCGAGGCGAGAGTAGAAAGAGGGAGGCGAGAGGAAAGATGAGAAAGCGAGATAGGGAATAAAAACCCTTTTACTTTGTGAACGTGGGAAAAAGGAGAAAGCCCTAAAAGTAGTGATGGGAATTGACGGAGAATAAGCAGCATTTTAAAACAGCCAAATAAATATAAAATATACAACATTTTAAAAAATGCAACATTTAAATTTATACAACGTTTAAAAATGTTGTCTACGTCCTTTTTGCATTAACAGATGATGAAAAATTACGATTTCTATATGCAATGTTATTAAACGCCATATAAAACTAACATAGGTAGCATTTTTGGAAAAGGTTGTCATATGTGTTTCTATAGCGTTTTATAAACGTTGTATATTCCTTCGTTCCCTTTTTGTAGCGTTTTCATTCAAAAATGTTGTATATTATTCATTTTAGGCAACGTTTTTCCAAAAACACTGCTAAAAAATATGTTGCTAAAAACTAATTTTGTTGTAGTGATAGGCTTGTCACGAGCCTTATAGGAGCATTTCAAGTTCAACTTAGACTTCTTGTTAGAATCAGAAATGGTTAAACCCAAACTACTTGAAGGTCCTTGGGAGGAAGATGACATGTGTCAACTTTCCCAAAATCCTCGAGCTCTACACACGAGGTAATAGCCCAAACATGTAGCAAATTGACATCAATGTTACAAGTTGCATTTAGTGCTGAGCATGACATATGGGAAAGTTGGACCCAGGAGATCCAAGTACCCCTAGGAACTCCAAGAAAGGAGTCAAAGCTTCTTCCAACTATATCTCTCTCGCCCATGATCACAATGGCCCCATCCCACCAACAACATCAATGTTATATGCATTCACTACCTACTCAACACTCACACCTATAATGGCATTTTGATAATGCAAATCCAAACCCCACTACCCAAAAAGGGAAGACACAGACCTTTCTGCCTTCATCCCAAAAGAGTTATGAAGGAATTCACCCCTTACCTTGTCCCATCGGTCACATGTGTGCTGATCTAGTCAACGAGGAATATCTCCAGTTACTTCCTCCATGGCTACTACCAAATATCCTTCCAAGGGGGATATGATGTGAAGAAGTATTGCGCCTACCATCAAGGCCCCGAATAACCCACTGACAACTGCTCCCAGTTAAAACACGACATCCAAGAACCATAGGATCATCGACTCAATGTAATAAGACCACCTTGAAGACTTTTAAAGACTTTATAACCCTATCTTTCTTTTTTTATCTTTTGTAAACAATGTATAGACCGAACTATGAACTGGCTTGATCCTTACCTCTATGTCAGGTACATAGGCAATTTGTGAGTCATCCTTCATACTCTAAGTGCAACCCTTTTTGTATAAATAAAATATTTTTCCAAACATATTCTCAACATTTATCCCATTGGATTCATCATCCACACAAGGCCAAGCCCAAGTTTGCCAAAGTTGAATTGGAAGAGATCTTGATTATCATATTTAAGTTCTTATAGAGATCATATTCTAGATACTGCCTCAAAACAAATAACATTAATGATAACTTAACATAGTTTGAGCATGCACCATGTTTGGAAAAGCACACCTTTATCAAACTCCATCTTTCAAATTATCTCATAACTTCGTAAAACTTCACGATTTTCAATTACACAATTTGTAAAATTTATTCATAATTTTTTGCACCTTATATTTCTTTAACTTCAGGATTCCATCTGGATGAACGAGTTTTAAAAATGTTTTAACTCATAACTTTCTTGTAATGCATGTTGATAGCGTATCGGTTTGTAGGTACCTTCCTACTCTCTTTGTCACTTTCTCAGTGTGTCAGGCTGGTTACAGAGAATATCACTTCCGATAATGGTCATTAGATTGTGCTTATCTTTAAGTGGAGTAGTCGAGGTTGTTGTATTTTTGCATGTTGGGGATTTTCGGGTACTGGGTGCATCAAGATCTCAACTAGCCTTTGGGTGTCGGATGATCTGAGCAACAATCGGGACTATTTCTAAAATACTCAGGGAGTCGAGTACCGAGGGATATTTTTGGCTTCTCGCCGATGGCCTCAGCATTTCATGAGCCGAGGAATCACTGAAGGTTCCTCGGGTTGATCTTCTTGAGAATTCTTTGGGTCAGTTCTCCTAAAGTCAAAACTTTGCTAGTTCATCAGGATCAATTGATAGGGGTCTCAGTATTCTCCCCATCACATGTCATGTTTTTGCCTCTAGGGGCACCACTTTTTCAAAAATGGATTCTCCATAGAGTTTTCCCTTTTCAAAATAGTTTTGTCGCTTCATTTGCTTGATTTCCATATTGTATGAACATGTTTTTCAAAACATTTTTCCAAACCTAGAGGGATCATTATTAACAACTAACAAGAGGATAAATGTCCAAAAAGCTTCCCAAAAAGAGCCTGTCAAAATAAAAGGAATCCAACTTAAAATTAGACATTGATTTCTTAAGAGTCATGGGTGTACTAATGTTAGTCCCCGAGTGGACTTTAGTTAAGCAAGAAGCCTGATCACCTAGTGAAGTCAAAGACAGTAAGCTTGCATATGTATGATGTCATCGACTTTTTTCCCTGAGGATTTATAGATAAATGACAGAGCATGAGATTTTTATTTTTCAAGATGGGTATCCTTCGGAAAACCTGGTCATATTTAGTAAGCAATTTTGGCCAACTATTGTAGAGCCATTTATTTTGACGCATCTAAGATGTCATGATTAGTAGTTATAGTGCAAAAATTATGTAAAACTCAGACTTGGTAAAAACCTGTAAATGCACCAAGAGCAAAAAATGGATAAAAGAAAAAAAAGGATAAATCCTAGTCCCAAGGAAAACCTGAGAGGGCCTTGGGGGCAAAAAGTGAAAAAAAAAATTGTCCAGTCAAACATCTGCTCTTCACGAAGAACTCCAGTAGCAAACAATATGCTCCTAATGCTCTATTCTAGCGATCAAAAATGTGTTCCTAGTGCTCTACCATTGCAGTGGACAAGCATGCTCATAATGCTATTAGGAAGGATAGGAGGCCATCTTTCGCCGACCAGATTTCCACAAAGACTTATATACAATTTTTCAATAGTCAAACATTTTGGGCAAAAATACAAAGTATTTTCTTTCTAAAAAAATCAATACAATATTCTCTATGTAGCAAACCCATGTCAAGTTTAATCTGAATTGTTCATTGAAATGAGAGGAGGCCATCTTTGGCTGATCAGAATCCTCAAAATGACCTATTCAAAATTAATCACTAGTCCACCACTTTGAGCCAGCAATAAAGGCTTCTTCTTGTTAACCACAATTCCCTTGATTGTTCAAATACGTTCGCATGACTAACCTTTACTCATTTTTATAACAATTCACTGCACATCCAATGTCAAAACCTCAGTTGTACAACCTTAGTTCTATCACAATGATAGACCTATTCCATTTTCAGTCCATCCCACGTACAATTTGAAAGGTACGTATTGCACAATTGATTACATTCAAGCATTCGTCATTATCTACCCAATCTTATAGAATGAATAATTTCTTAAATAAGACCTTCATCAAGCCTTACTTATTGTAGTAGTCATAAAAGAAGGAAACTTCCTCAAAAAAAAAAAAAAAAAAAGAGAGGAAGATTTCCCCACTCTACCACTTTATTATAAGATGTACCCTCAATATTGAACCATCAAACTCAAAGGATGAAAGATATTTACCAATGAACTATGCATGACTTGATCCCTAAACCAAGGTACACAATTAACTTGAATAAGGTTCAGTTACATTCTACAAGTATGTACATAGTTTCCAAATTTGAACATACATCTTATCTTTTAAACCTTTTAAATTGCTCGCATTCATAGACATTCAAGACAAATCATATGACATATTGAACAATAAAAAACCCAATTGGTATATGCTACAATTTTGAGCCTATCATTCAACTTTATTGGCATCCACATCCAAAGCTACATTTTATCCTATATCAAGACCTCTTTTCATCATTAAACAATTGAGAAAACACTTAACAATTGATAATCATTTTTGGGCATTTTACCCCTTTCTGTCAAACCCACAACCTAAGCCACATTTCATCCTGTAAATAAAGTCTTCCTTAATCTTGAGGCAGTAGAGGCATGACCATAGACAACAAAATTATCAAGCACAAACAATGGCCACCAAATGGCAGATTCAGACATTCAGGGCTATTTAAAAAGAATTAGGTCCAAGGGCTACCACAAATGCTAACACAACAAAGAGCTTTATGTCCACATCTTCTCAGGCCATCAAATCTCATGCTCAACCAATGAGCTCAAAACCTCACTACAACATGTCATGTGACATCATGCCTAGGCAAGAGATAGATATAGACTTCATGAGGTAATAGGGATCCAAATTGGGCTTCCTGCAATAATCACCTCTACCAATGGATTAAGCATAGCACAAACATGGTTCTTTTGATGTCAATACATCAAAGTAAGCAGTCATAAACCATCTATATATCATCTCAAAAAAATAAAAACAACAACAAAAAAATGCCACTTGAGGCCCTCTTCTCGATCATCAAAGATCAACATTGGGCCCTCTAAGGCCATCCCCAAGATAAAAAAAATTGGGCCATTTCAAGGCCATTTAAAAAAACGGGGGGATTTTGAAGGCTACATTCAAAATAGTCTTTAAGGACATTTTGAATGTCTCTTTTAAACCAACCATCAGGCCATATTGAAGACCACATTCAAAATAGTCTTTGAGGCCATTTTGAAGGTCGCTTTCAAACCAGCCGTCAGGCCATATTGAAGGTCACATTCAAAATAGTCCTTAAGGCCATTTTGAATACCACTTTCAAACCAACTATCAAGGCATATTGAAGGCCACATTCAAAATAATCTTTGAGGCCATTTTGAAGGTTTCTTTCAAACCAACCGTCAGGCCATGTTGAAAGCCGCATTCAAATAGTCTATGAGGCCATTTTGAAGGCCGCTTTCAAACCAACCGTCAGGCCATGTTGAAGGCCGCTTTCAAAATAGTCTTTGAGGCCATTTTGAAGGTCGCTTTTAAACCAACCGTCAGGTCATGTTGAAGGGAGCATTCAAAATAGTCTTTGAGTCCATTTTGAATGTCACATTTAAAATATTCTTTGAGGCCATTTTGAAGGCTGTTTTCAAACCAATCATCAGGCCATATTGAAGGTCTCATTCAAAATAGTCTTTGAGGCTATTTTGAAGGCCGCTTTCAAACAAATTATTAGGCCATATTTAAGGCCCCCTCAAAAAATCATGAGGCCATTTTGAAGGCCGCTTCCAAAATAAATGTTGAGGCCATTTTAAAGGCCACTATCAAAACAAACCTTGAGGCCCTCTTAAAGGCCGCTTTCAAAAAACATTAGTCATCTTGAAGGCCACAAATCATCATCATTTGGCCATCTTGAAGGCCATAGTCTAAACAAATTATGGCTGACCTTGGCCACCAAAAAAAAAAACTTTCAGGCTGATCTAGGTAATAAAAAATCCTTGGGCCAATCCAAGCCCCAAAAAATTGTTCGCAAAAACTCAAATCAAATCGTTAAACCGATCCAGGCCACGAAAGTCTTAGGTTGACAGACCAGCCATTGTCAAAGTCTATTGATGCTGCTCTTCGAGCGTGAACAATGTCACATCATACCATAGTCTATTTGTTGTCCATGATGGGATAATATTTAGCACTAATCTTTTGGTATCACCATAACCTTTGGAGCAGGCTTAAAAATTTTCTCCCAACAAGCCTTGTCAACCATTGGCAAAATCTATCGATGTTGCTCTTCGACCATGAGAAATATCACATGATACCATAAACTATCTATTATCCATGATGTAATCCCTTAGAGATATTCATGACATAATATTTAGCACTGATCTTTCGGGATCACCACAACCTCCAAACCAGGCTTAAATTTTTTTTTCCCAACAAGCCCTATTAGTGATTCAGGTTCAGTAACTTCACATTAATGTGATGTTACAGAAAAGCAAAGTCTATTGATGTTGCTCTTCAGGTGTGAGCAATATCACATCATACCATTGTCTATCTTTTATCCATGATGTAATCGCTTATAGGTATTCGTGACATAATATTTAGCAGCAATCTTTCAGGATCACCATAGCTTTTGGAGTAAGCTTAAGAAACTTTTCTCCTAATTAAAGTCTTGTCTGTTCAATAGCATCATGTCTGTGATGATGTTATAAGAAAGGCAATCTTTCTAACATTTTGGTTGTTCGGGTGTAGTCAGGTGTTAGAACATCATCCCATAGTTTGTCTATTGTCCATGAAATGATCCCTTAAAGGTAATCATGACATAATATTTAGCATTGATCTTTCAAGATCTCCACAGCCTTTGAAGCAGGCTTAAAAAATTTCTCCTAACAAGCCCTGATCATGCCACTTAGGTTTGGTAACTTCACGTCGGTTATGATCTTACAAGCAGGCAAGTCGACATTGGCTCTTCGGGTGTAAGCAATGTCATTCATCACATAACCTATTTATTTCTTCCAAGATATAAACCCTTAGATGAAATTCGTGTAAGAAATACATAGTAGTGATTTTTTAAAATCACCACGACTTTCAGAGAAAACTTTAAAAGCTCCTGTCTAAACCCTGTTTGGCCTGCTACTTACAGCTTGTCATGTTAAGACATTGTAAGGAATGGTAGAACCACGATAATTGCCGATTGGACAAGCAAGTAATGCAATTTTCCCCATAAGTCTGTGTAATTTTGAAATCCATAGCACAAGATTTTGCATTCACCTAAGACTAGAAAATCTCCCTCACAGCACCTGATTGATCCAAACCATCTATAGCCGGAGAGAGCATAACAACATCTCCCATAGAGTCCCATCAAAGGCCACATTGATGCAATAGGGGGCATTCCAGTTTATTCTATTGTAGGTCGAACCAATTAATGACCCTTCTATTTAGCCAGTTCTTTATCATATGACTCGCTAAGATCACCTCATAGTATTACCTAATGCAACACAGGTGACATAAATTCAATCCCTAAGACTAGCAATACTTTGAACCACAGTTTCAACATCATATAAGGTTCAAACAACTATTTTCTAGCATGATCAACTTCCAACTTCTATGAAAGACTGTGACAACATCTCTCGATTATGTTTCCGATCAAACTACTGTTGCTTCAATAGCCTGACCTGTTAAGCATAGGCCACCCCCATGATAAGGCTTATATTGAGACATAAGCGTGAGTCGCATTCCTTCCAAACATTGTGGGATATCCCTCTTATGATAGTGACTGGGATGACATTACAAGGCAAGGCATAACAACCGATCATATGAGATCCCACCCTGGCTTCGAGAAAAGAGCCGTAAAATTTCTCCTAATTGATCTTAAAAGCTAGTGTGGTTCACAGACGAGGACACCATTACATATTCGATTCATAGTCTATATATTCCATTAATTTATGATGTAAACCCTTGGAGATATTCATAGATAGTATATAGCATTGACCCTCTAAGGTCCCATGGCTTTTTAGAGAAAGCTACCCAAAAATTCTCCTTCAGTCCTCCCATTTGTAAACTTTGTCTAGAATAGGGACAAAGTGTACAAGACTGTAATGTTGTTTGCTTTGGATGATGACAGCATTACAAATCTATCCATAGCCTATACATTCCATTAACTTATGATGTAAACCCTTAGAGGTATTCATAAATAGTATATAGCATCGACCCTCAAAGGTCTCATGGCTTTTCAAAGAAAGCTACCCAAAATTTCTCCTTGAGTCCTCTAGTTTATAAACTTTGCCCAGAACGGGGGTAGAGGGTACAAAAGCTATAATGTTGTTTACCTCAGACAAGGACGACATTGGAAATCAATCCATCAATCTATATACCAAATTAGAATCTCGATGTTAAAACAAAAGGTATATAGTATTGACCTTTTAAGGTCTCATAGCTTTTTTAGAGAGAGCTCACCAAAATCTCTCCGTGACTCCCTCAATTAGTAACTTTTGTCCAGAATTGGGAGAAAAGATATAATTCATTCTATAAAGTATGTGAGATGTTATGTTTGTAACCTTTGCCTAGAATGGGGAAAAATGATACAACGTACTCCATAAGTTATGCAAATCATGTAACTACTGTCCAAGCTAGGGACAAAAGTTATAATTTACACCAAAAATTATGATAGTTCTTCAAATGAAAATCTTTATCCAAATAAGGGGCAAATGAAACAAGGAATTCATGATTAACATGTACAATTAAGTACGGGCTCATAAAAAGGGAGGCAAAGTGACATTTAGCCAGCAACTAACATCACTAACAAATCTCTATTTTTTGGCATATCATCTCAAGATTTGCATTCATTACATAATAATCAATTCTGACTAAACATAAAACATACTCAACAAATTCTAATCAACTAAATGCTTAATTATTTTGATGATTTTCAGAAAATTTGTAGACCTCCTATTATTTACCTAAATTTACAGCTTTTATGTGATTAGATTTCTGCAATGTTTTCTGCAAGGTTTTCAAGCAGTTGCGCCCTATGTCGATGACTTACATGTCTCCCAACACAGCTCATATGCTAATAGTAACACCATCAAGGGTACAGAAAGCATTAGTAACTTAAGTATAACTCATGGATAAACCTCAAAACTATGACTCATTTCAAAAGAATTACAAAAAGCTGATTAAATGGATTCTCTATCCAAGAAGGCATTTCAAAAAGAAAAAATGTTTACAAAACCATCAGCCCCAAAAGGTTGAAACCAATTTCAACCCTCTTGTTTTATCCACCAAAATAGTTTCAAATTTGCGAGAACAACATACCTAATATCCATGAGTTATACAAAAGTGAAAATACTACCTCAGCCAAGTCAAAATTCAGTTGCTTCCTTCCTTTACCACTCATGGCTTTGCCACATGTACTCAAGGGGGGCATCTATCAGCACCCAAATTTTGACTCCTACCGATTAATGGAATTAGATGGGTTTATTATAGCATGGAATATAACCAAAATCTAGATACCCCTGAGCTTTAGATAGGCAAGCATTTTCAATGGATATTCTGGTCGCAAGTGCAATAATGATATCCAAACTCTAGCCAAAGGTCAATTAGGCTAAAACCTAAAAAAGGGACACTCTGAGGGTCCAAATTTTAATCAATTAGCTCTATTTCATCTTGAATTTGCTAACCTTCATAAGCCTTCCCACATTGAAGTATCAAAGGGCTGCCAAATTACCATATTACCCCTACACCTTTAATAATCTCAACTAAAGTTTATTAGACTCATTTTCTCTAGAACTCCTAAAAAATCCATCCACAACAAAGCCATCTGGAATTAGCCAACTTTCATAAGCCTTCCCACATTGAAGCATCAAAAGGCTAGCAAATTATCATTTTACCCCTAAACCTTTAAAAATCTCAACTTCAGGCTATTTGACCCATTTTCTCTAGGACTCCCTAGCCTTCATAAGCCTTCCCACATTTAAACACAAAAGGCTAGGGAAATTATCATTTTACCCCCATACCTCCAAAATTCACTATTTCTCTCAAAATTATACCCTTGGTAAACCCTCGAAAGTCCATCACAGATCAGAAATTCAGCCAGTCAGTGACCTCATCTTGGCAAGCCTAAGATCTCTCAAGAAAACCCATATCAAGAATTCCAAGAAACCCAGTATGCCCTGATTACCCCATTCTCTCTCAAATCCCAGCAGAACTTCTATCAACCTTGGATACTTGGTGAACCTCTGAGAACTCTTCGGGAATTCAAATCCCTCAAGGTCAGGCCTATTTTCTCAGACTTTTTAAGATCTTCAATAAACACCTAGATAGACAAGTCAATCCATAGATCAAATACACCCTAATTACCTAGTTCTTCACAAATCTAGGGTGTATCTTTTGGCCAAGTGACCTTCCTTCAAGAGCCTCCCAAAAATTCATCGAGAATCAGATTGTCAACCTATCAAGTCCTGTGGAATCATAGTTCCAAGACCCAAAATATTACGATTCCCATTATTCCCACTTAAAGTCTAGGAAAACTCTGTCTCAAGTTCATAGGAAATATTGGTTCGAGACAATTCAAGGTTTCAAATATAGCATTTGACTAAGGTATCAGATTCGTGAACAGTCAAATCTTGTGTCTCAAAAATTCCGAAGGCTATCTTTCAGATCAATATTTCAAAAGAAAATTTTACCATATTTTCCTTTCTTCATAGGTGCGAGTTATTTCAAGGCCATTCGGAGTCAGTTTTGACCCACTTACCCTACTCCAAATCCAATTCTAGCAGTTACGTTATGACCAGAATACCCAGGAGATACGAAAACCTTATAAATCTTGAAACATTTAGAGTTATGAAACCTAAAACGTAAGCCCAGATAGTAAAAAGGAAAAATCCAGAAAAAGCAATCGTTACCTTTTTTTCAAAAATTTCATTTTTCCCAAAACTCCCCTAAAAGAACTTTTAATCCCAAACCCCTCATTTGGAATATTCCAAATGAAGGGCATAGACCTTAGGGACCACTACCCTAACCCCTACACTCCTCTCCCACCTCCTCACC
>JAOXJP010098316.1:0-14469 GCA_025762735.1 Platanus orientalis | reverse complement strand
TTTTTATCAACTAAGCTATATACTATTGATAATTTTAAAATAATTAGTATATTATATATAATAAATATATATTATATGTGTAAAAGTGCGGGCCTCGGGTCATGCCCGGGCCGGGCCAAGGTAAGCCCAAGCCCGGCCCTAAAAAAAAGTGTGGGCTTCGAGCCCTCGCCGAGCCTAGTCAGGCCAGGCTTTTTTAGGCCAATTTGAGGGTCGGGCTTGGGTTAGCCCGGCCCATGCCCACCCCTACCAATAACACGATGGAAATGAAGTTTAATAAGGGGATGGATTGCAATGATTCTCTTTCATAAGATTGAGGTCCTAGAGGAGACCTTAGGGTTTATATCCAAACCAAATGAAGCGATCCATATTTGTTGAGAATTACATAATGCCATAAACTTCCTTCCTCCAAGGAAAATCTCCAAATCCATTTACCAAGAAGAGATTTGTTTTTTTCATCAAATTACCAATTCCTAGCCCACCTTCTTGTTGAGGTTTGCAAACACCTTTTTTCTAAGAGGCCAGTCTCTTGTCCACTTTCTCAACTACAGGATCCCAAAAAGAACTTTGGTGGGGGAGACCCCCAAGGGGTAAACCAAAGTACTTAATGGGTCAAGAATCAACTTTACACCCAAGGATGGAAGCAAGAGAGTGGATATCCTCCACATTTACTCGAACAATACTAGATTTATCAAAATTGATCTTGAATCCCGAGATGATTTCAAACACCTTAAAAGAATATTTTAAATTAAGCGCTATTGCAGGAGATGGCTTAAGGAAAATGATGGTATCATCCACAAATTGAAGGTGGGAGATAAATGCATTGTTTGAATAAATTTTGAACCCTTCTATGAGAGCTTCCCTGGTGCCATGAGTCAAAATGGCATTTAAGGAATCCCCAACCAAAGAGATTAGAAATGGGGAAATTAGATCACCCTATCGGAGGTCCCTAGATGCACAGAAAAAACCTTTTGAAGTGATGTTAATCAAAATGGAAAACCACAGATCTGATATGTAACCCATCATCCATTTAATCCATTGAGGTTGGAACCCTTTCTTTATTAGAACCCATTTCAAGAATCCTCAATATCCACTTTGTCATAAGCTTTTTCAAGGTCAAGCTTACAAATCAGACCAACCGAATTAGACTTCTTCTAAGCATCAGCACATCCATTTGCCACAATAATGTCATCAACAATTTGTCTACCTTTAATGAAAGCACTCTGGGTGTTAGCCATGACTTTGTCCATAACACTACGTATCCAAATAGGAAAGACATTTGCAATAATCTTATAGAGACTCCCAATAAGACTAATTGGTCTATATTTAGATAGGGAAGAAGCACCATTAACCTTAGGAATGAGGGCAATGAAGGTGGCATGAGTTCCTTTGTGAAGAGATCTAGAATTGTAGAACTCTTAGAACACAGTAAGTAAATCCGTTTTGATTAAATCCCAAACATGTTTAGAAAAAATCCATGGAGAAGCCATCTGGACCTAGGGATTTGCCTTTATCTATACTGAATATTGCCGATTTAATTTCCTCTTCAGAAAAAGGCCCCCCCAAGGATTCCTCCAACTCAAGAGGAATTGCCAAAGTGAACAAGTTATCAATTATCGGTCTATCCTGATCCTCCTTAGAGTAAAGACTCGCAAAAAAGCTAGAAGTTGCATTGGCAATATCTTTGAACTTTGAAACTTTAGCACCATCAACCATTAGCTTTGTAATGAGGTTTTTTCTCTTTCTTCTGTTAGCAACTCTATGAAAGAAAGCAGTGTTATTGTCACCTTCTTTAAGCCATTTCTATTTTTCTTTGCTTCAAGAAAACCTCCTCATATCTAAGAATAGAGCCTAGTTTCGCCATAAGGGAGCTTCTAGCATCCCGCAGATTGGAAGGAAACCCACCCTCATCAAAGTATTGCATATCCAAAGTTAAAATCTAGCTCAACAATCTCCTTTTATTTTCTGCCAAGTTTCCAAAAGAGGTTTTATTCCAAGAGATGAGATTCTTTTTTTACAAACTTAAGCTTCTGGCAAAACAAGGATTCTTTACTTCCCACAGCATTGTAGTTGTTCCACCGAAACTCCACCTTAGAATATAACTCATAATGAAGAGTCCACATGTTTTCAAACCTGAAAGGCTTAGGACCAAAACTCATAGCTGAAGAGTTAAGAACTATCGACCAATGATCTAAGATGAGTCTTGAGTGTGCCTCCTGATAAAATTGCGGAAAAATGACCTCCTAATCTGGTGAAACCAGAAATCTATCAAGGGGGAAAGAATAGGGGGTTGATGACCGTTAGTCCAAGTATATCTACTATTAAGAAGCGGTGAATCTCGTAACCTCATTAAAGAAATAAAAGCATTGAATTCTCTCATTGTTCTCATGACCTGACCCCCCGAACTTTTCTCAAAGGGATTACACGAAGCATTAAAATCGCCGCCTACCTTCCAAGGCTCATCCCACATAATACAAATGGAAGGAAACTCTTCTTAAAACTCTTGACGATTGGAAGAGGAAGCAAGGCCATAAACCCCTGTTAGCAACCATTCCTTACCCGAATCTACATTTGAGAAGAGAATAGATATAGAAAAAAATCAGGTAAAAACATTCTCCTTGGATAAAACTTGAGAGTCCGATGCAATTAGAATACCTCTTGACGTGCCATTTGCCAATAGAAAACTCCAATCATCAATTCTTTTACTTGTAAAACTATTTAATAGGTGCTTAGGAATATCGATTTTTTTTGTTTTCTAAATGATTATAATATCGGGGTTGCATTCACAAACACAGGCTTTCACTAGTCTTTGTTTCTCAATGCCACCCAATCCTCTAATGTTCCAAGAAAGAATCTTCATTTACAACCTGAACAACATCACTTAGATTGGCACCTGCTGGCCAAACCATTTCCAGCCTTCATTTCCCATTGAAGGTTCTTAAGCTCTCTGAGAACCCTGTCTCTTTGTTTAGAAGGAGTTTCATCCACTAGGTATTTTGATATTTTGACTTTTTCACCCTACTCAGACACCAGCATAAGCCCCATTCTTTCCACAACCTCATCAACTCCATGCCTTTCCATTTTTAAAATCCCTACCAAACATTTATCTGTTCATTTCTCCACCAAATATGGATCACATTCAATTTTGTTTGAATCAGGGTCTAGAGAACATTGGACAAAAAGATCTGCAATTGGATTTTTTGACAGAGGCTCATGGAAAGGAGATAAATCATTATAATTATTTAGAATCAGAGAATTTAGGGATGTACCTACTGTGTAGGGTCGTTTATTTCCCAAACCATGTAAGCGACTCTTAGCAGGATGAACCTCTTTTGGATTTTCTAATGTAAAATGGTCATGTAGCTTAGATTGTTCTTGAGTAGCAAAAATATGTGGAAGGTTATCAATCACTGGTTCCTCAACATTTAGCTCATCTTCAGATTGGTATTCACTTGAGGAAGAAGAAGGCAGGAGAGTGGAGTCTTCATTAGATAGGGCATTAGAAGTCTCCAAAAGGGGAAACTCTGATGAAGAGATGCTTGATTGAGGATGATGGATAGGCGAAAAGACTAGGGTAGAGAACCCAACTAACCCCACCAGAAATCAAATAATGCCACTGGCAAGAGTTTCCTCATTACATCCACCCTTATCGCAGTTAAGAGCTGGGGATAATTAGGGTTTGCCATTGTCTAACATTAGGTTATCTTCATTATGAATCATTGCAGGATCAAAAGGGGGACCCTAAGGCTGCCAAGATCTATCAAAGAAGACATCAATAATGCTCTTTTGAAAACCTAGAGAAGGAGCTACTGAGACGTCATTCATTTTCTTTGAGGATGAGCCCAAATCGACATGAAGATTGGATGCTTTAATTTAGGCATGTGTATCTGAGGCTAATTTCACAGGTCTCCAGACCCACTTCAATATTTTCTAGCCCTTCTGACAAGCTTAGATGGCCCTGGACCTAGAATGCCATCCCCCTTATTACCTTCCTTAAAAAAAGATTCTGGCCCATTTGAGGGTATTCACAATGCATCTTGGGGGTATTTTTGGGATTTTGAAATGGTTTCACCTTAGTGGCCGTTAGATCTAGGGAGACCATTGATTCACCATCAGATGAAGTTAGACTGTGTTCCATTGTCTTCCTCGCTCAACTCCATCGAGCTACCAATGTCCAAACTCCACCTTGAATAACCTTTTGACAAAGCTACAATAAAATTTTCGATCTCTATCAAGATTGAAGTAATCTAATATCTCTAATCTTGATTGTGAGAAAATGCGGGATTTGAGAAATGTCGGTGCATGCAACTTTGATCCTTGCATAAGTTAGGTTAGAAAGATTTACATTGTTAAGATCAATCTCACAGAGACCACCACACAGAGCTCTGACTTCTTAAAACATCTCAACCATCTAGGAATTGAGTGGAATTCCATAAAGATAGATTCACCGAGGCCCTTCAATTTCCTCTAGGTCAATGTAACATTGGGACACATCCCATTTTTTAAAGATGATGGATCCTTTCTAGTACTGCATGTGGCCCAGGGCCATTATTTTGTTTAGATCTCTTGTAGAATCTGCCCAAATAAGACTTTTTGCCGAAGATATTGCAAAAGGAACCATTCAGATGAGTTTTCCATACCCCATGTTCAATTTTTTCTTTATGAGGCTGAAATTTCTATCCATATAGGAATAGCTCCCCAAATCTCACAGACACACACCTTGGCCCAATCATGCCCTTGTCCATTCAACCCAGCAAGCATAGGAAAATTGGATATTTCAACCTTGAAGGGAACATTTGAATGACTTAGAGAGTTTCTGGAAGCCATTTAGTTTAGAAGTTCTCGAAGGTTATACCATCCAGAGCATGATTTTTTTTTCCAGGAAGGTCATGAAGGCATTCTTGGCCTTTAGTTTCCATTTGGTAAGGGAAATAAATCTACCCCAGCCATTAATCCCTCTTTTAAGCAAGATGATTCCCTCATTTGATCTCAAAGCACTTCGATTTTCCTCTTTTTGATCTTCCAAACAAGATCTTGAAGAAAATCACAAATGGCCTTCCAATATGAGGCCGCAAAGGAGACTACCTTGGGTTTTCTATGACCCCTCTCAATTATTTTGAAC
This sequence comes from Platanus orientalis, assembly GCA_025762735.1. Lineage (NCBI taxonomy): Eukaryota > Viridiplantae > Streptophyta > Magnoliopsida > Proteales > Platanaceae > Platanus > Platanus orientalis. Next base: position 9,350 of record JAOXJP010098316.1, on the reverse strand, counting down.
TGAGCATCATCCAACAAAACCTCAAAATACTTTTATTCCATCAACAAAAGCCACCTCTCCTTGTCCAGAGATTTGTTCATCTTCTTCATCACAATCAAGATGCTCTTCTACGAAGTTCCACCGAGAAACTAAAAGTTAATTTTGATATGATATGGAACTAGAGCATGACAATTTTTTTTTGAATTTATGCCAAGAGGTTAACCCAACTAAGAGAGAAAATGGTGGTCTCAGTCATCGACTAAGTTTCAGCCGGAATCACATCATGTTTTGAACGAACAACAGAGTTGAGGGAATTCAATGATACAAAAGCTGGTGTCAAAGGCCTAGTTGATGGCAGGATTATAAAGATCCCTCGTGTATTCATCTAACCACCGGATGTCCTCCATGAAAAGCCAAGATTCAATCAGACCCACTTAACAATTCTAGTCATAGACCTTGAAGGCATCGATAAAGGATAACAATTGTAGTCTACTAAGTGTGCAATGCAATTCAAGCACACCACCTATAAAGGATATATACTCATTAAGAGTATACAACTCATCTTCACATATGTTGTAGTTAGTACTTCCGTCACCATAGGGATAGAGCACAAGTGACAGTGTTCCTAACAAACTCTATAGTGACTTTCTTTTACCTATTTAACCTATTTGTTGAGATCTCTAGTCACATAGGTTTGGTTGCCATTATTGGTTCTACCTAGTGAAATTTAGCCACATCCCCCTCGATGATTTAAACATTGACTTTTTATTCAATGGCTATGTTAGAGGATTTGTCAAATTCGTTCTAACTTTACAAAATTTAAGGCTATCACGCCATCACTAATTCGCTACCTTATTACATTGTGCCATAGACAAATATGTTTATTTTTGCCGTTATAAGTCTGATTTTCAGCTATAATAATTGCAGTCATGTTATCACAAAGAAGACTATTGGAGCTGTTTATGGCCCATAGTTATGGTCCATTATTTGTATTCTAACAAATAAAAAATGGTTAAATTATTTATTGGTTCTACAACAGTCTTAGGTTTTAATCCCACTAACTTGTTTTTCCAACAATAGAAAATGGTCATGTATATTAGCACTCCAACAACCAAAATATTTAATACTCCATTAAATAAAAACCAAAAGAGTAAATAAATAAATATGAGGTTTAGAGGACCACCTCGGGACCCATAGCCATGTGTGCAGGTGTGCGTTTTGCAAAGTAGCATAACCCTAAGAGAACAATACACATAGTATCAAACTACATTTTAATATATACTCAATAAAATTCTAGTTCTTAAGCAATGTGGGACTAAACCTATATGGGTTTAGTTTCTACTAGCTATAGGACAAAGAATCTTTAGTTGAATAGAAAAGACACCTATTAAAACATATTTATAAATGAGGTAATATTTTCAAATCAATGATTTGTCAACACAAATCGAGCAACAAAATAAAATATATTTTATTTTACAACAAAAACAACAACAAATAGCCTTATCCCAACTATTTGGGGTTGGCTATGTGAATCCTGTTTCGCCATACTATCCTATTTAAGGCCATATTTGTCATTAAATTATAAGCGGCAATGTCTCTACTTACTATTTTAACTAGGTCAATTTTGTCCTTCCTCTAGTCCTTTTAGCACCTTCAATATGCATTGACTCACTCCTCTTCACTGACACAATCATTGGTCTTTGTTGTACATGACCAAACCATCTTAGTTGACTTTTTCTCATTTTATCACTTATTGGTACAATACCTAAGCTCCCACGAATGGATTCATTCCCAATTCTATCATTTCTAATCTTGCCACTCATCCATCTTAACATCTCCATTTCAACACACTCATTTTATGTACGTGTTGTTTGACTGCTAAATATTCTACTCTATAAAGAATGGCTGGTCTTATAATTATCTTATACAATTTTCCCTTCAATTTTAGTGGTATTCATTTATCATACAATACTCTATAAGCATCTCTCCACTTCAACTATCTCGTTCTAATTCTATGAGCAACATCATTTACAATATCTTTCTCTTTGTGTATGACTGAACCAATATAACGAAAATGGTCACTCCAAGGTATCTCTTTGTTATCAATTCTAATTACTCATTCATTCTACTCTTATTTTGTTTAAACTAGCATTCCATAGATCCTCTTTTAGCCCAGCTTATCCTAAAACCATTTTATTCTAAAACATCATTCCATAATTCTAACTTAGCATTTAAGCCCTCTTTAGTTCTAAATAAATAATATTTATTTATTTATTTTATTGAATTAAATTAAAAAATAAAAATAAAAATAAAAATACAACACTATCACTATAGAAATATCATGCTAGTTCCAATCAACATGTGACAAAGTGTGTCTATGTAAATAGATATGATCAAAGGAGGGTGGTATACTCCCTATCAGGTATCGTGTCATGTGCTAGGAAGTACTTACGTGATATATCTCCATTAAGACTAGAGATTATTCGAACCTAGTATTGAACTAAGGGTGACAATGGACAATGTCATGTTAAGGATGAAACTTGATTAGCAATTGGAAAGTAGTGTTGATTGAGAATTATTGTTTGTGCAGCCTTGACAATCATGTGCCCATACTTGCAAACCTAATTTTTTGAGGGATATCTTTGTGATGTTACTATTACAATTGCTTGAATAAAAGGTCAAAACCTTACTTTCAAACAATAGGTTTTCAGATCCTAAAAATGATGCATCACACTTAGAGGAGGGAAGAATGGAAGCGAGGAAACCACCATGTAATGACTGGTGGATCAAAATCAATATAAATCCTGCTTGCTCGAAAGGTAAGAAACTAAGAACAAAATAGGGATAGGTGCAATAGCAAGAAATAAGGAAGGATCAATAGTAGCAACAAAGGTTGAAAATGAACTATTTGGCAATTCTAAAATAGCATAAACAATGGCCACATCTTGGTTGTGTCATCCCCTTGTATCCGGCCTCATATCCTCTGTGCCACCCCCTTGTGCGATGTCGAGGGCCGAGACACAAGGGGGGTATCATTTCACTTTTTGGGGATGTCACATGACCCCCCAAAATTGAAATGATACACCCCCTCTGTCTTGGCTCCCAACGTCGCACAAGGGGGGGCGGCACAGACGATACTCTCCCCTTATATCCCAGACATCTGGATACCAAATCTTGGATAGGACATGTTTTTCCTTAGTTATCAGCATGATATCCTCTGCGACGCACCCTTGTGCGACACCCCATGAGACAAGACACAAGGGGGTGCCTCATGGGGGCGTCATAGAGGATATCAACCCACCTCACCCTTAATGCTTCTGCCACATAGTTCTAACTTGAGTTGACATCATCTCCAGTCTGAGTGAACATGTACCACTACAGTTCATGATGTGACATGGCAAAGGGCACATTAATAATTACACATGTATTTATCTAATATATATTTATCATAATACCCTTCTTTGACCGATGTGCATTGATTCAAACATGCTTTGTCAGGCCACATGTCATGCACTGATTGGTAATGGTGTGATATCTGTTCATTTAGACTAGAGATGATTCATAAAAGGAATAAAATGCAATGGATTCCAAAATCTCTACATTGTTATAAAGCGACAAATTTTGCTACAAAAAGCTACAGAAAATTTTGCAACAGATGACATTTGGTGTCTAGGATGGTGTCCAGGACACCAGGTGACTTCACGTGGAATAAAATGGATAGGGGTTAGATGAAATTTCAAATTCTCGCCCATTTTATTCCAAATGAAGTCACCTGGTGCCCTGGCCACCATCCTGGACAGGATTGCTCTCTTTGGTAAATACTATGAGAATGTTCGTATCAGTAGGTTTGTTTTGCTCGGGGGTCCATTCCTCGTCTGTTTTGAACATAGGCATCTGATTCGTGAATGGATAAAAAATGCTCACCTTAGCGAATGCTGACCACTGCTTCTTGTCAGGCAGCAGGCACATCAGCGCCGAAAAGTGAATATACACCCCCCAAAAAGTGAAAATCACTTTTCAATACTAATGTGTCAGACCCTGACATAAAACAGTGATGAGCGCTTGTTAAGGGAAGCATCCATAAACCAATCCCGAAATATAATATGGTACAACTTAGCAAGCTGGCATCTTCCCGATATATAGTACTTGTCCATTGCCTCTCCCGCAAGCTCTGTTGCAGATCCTCTATGGATGTTACAGTTATCGGGTTACCAAACAAAAACCTTGGTCCTAAGCCAGTGCACCCCATCTATGGGATGAACTGGGAAGGCAAGAGATAAAAAGGGAAAAAGTCAATAAAATAAAAATAATTTTAATTTTTTTCTTTTTTTAAAAAAGAGAGAGTACTAGAAGATAGAAGGAGAAACCTTGGCCTTTGAAATTCAAAACCCTTCACATCTTATTCCAATTTGAACCCGATTATATGAAAGCCAAACCCGAATTGAATTCCTCTTAATGGTATCTACCCTAATAGAATCCATGGGATGGTCACTCATTAAATTTACCCATTGCCAACCCTATTAAGGGTGTTGAGTTGAGTAGACATTTTATGTGCACCCCATGGATGTCCTCTAGACTCTACTTAAAGATTAGATCCCAACTATATACTGGACTAATTAAAAAAACCATATAAAAAGTTTCACTAGGAAACACCTCTACAATTAGAATGTATTTGTTATTTATTATGCCTTCAAGTGTTGGCTTCTTCTTTTTTTTTTTTTTTTATTATATAGAGAACCCTATTATTATTTATTATTTACCTACTAATATAAAAAAGAATTTTTATGACATCCCATGTCTCTAACATTCGAAATTTCTCTTTTTTTATTTAAAGTTTTTTTAATAAGAAATCAAATTAGTGATTATTTATTAGTAGATGAAGAAGAGTTAGTTTAAATTATTTACTTAAGAAATGATTTATTTAGGCTAAGTAGTATAGGAGATACTAGATAAAACTTTACCATATCATGGTGGGTCTTTTGAGTTAGCCACCTAATTCGCCTTGTATTGGATCAACATGTGATGATCCATTTACAACAACCATATAGCTTGAATTAATGGGCTATATTACATTGTTTCTGTCTTCTTGGTTATGTAAGGAAAATATAGGAGAATTTCCGAATCATGTGGATTAGTGGATGGAAACCCAACAAACTGCAATCTAGGTAATTGTCTTTGTTCCAGTTAATAATACAGTTCAATACAAGAAACCAAGACTAGTTATGATCAATGGAAGGAAAACAATACAGCTTATCTTTAAGTAGCTAAACTTGCAAAACGGGAACTATTTGTTCGTGTTACGCCCACACATGTAGTAACTCTTGCACTCCCTGTTTTTAATCACTTTCAATTCGGGAAGGCATTTTGTATAAGGTTTTACTTTACAAATAACCATGTCTCTTGCAGTAGTTCCAGGAACGATGAATTTCATACTTGCAAGAAACCTTCTGCTTATCTCCGACTCCAGCAGCAGCTCCTCGTCTTCAATACATTCTGCAATGGAACCATTACATGGCTTGTTACTTCTTTCGACGACGGCAGCAACACTACAACAAAATATTAATAGTTGCAGAAGCACGAATGATGCAAGAACGAAACTGAGGGATGATTTCATTGACACACTACTACTCATTTTTGCCCTTCTTCTCAACACTGCACTCTTCAAATCACTTTATAGTAGAGAGGTTATCTAAGGCCGTGTTTGGTACCACTTAAAAAGAGTGATTATTGGATTCTTAGACCCAAAAGAGCGATTCCAGAACAAGAAGTTGTAGGGTAGATTTTCTCCATGGATTCTACTCTCAAAATCCGTTTTTGAGTCATCTTTTGAAAGCTAGAAAAAATAGTTTTTCTTATGTTAGTTTGATTTTTTTTTTTTTTTTTTTTTATTTCTTTGAAACAAAAATTTGTGGAACCAAATTGACTCCAGAGAGGATAATGCATTCTTGGTGGCATCCAAAATCAGGAATTGAGAGCCGTGGATTGTTACCAAACGCAGCCTCAATTGTCCTTGCCCAATCAGGATAACATCTTTTTTTGTGATCCATATTCATTTGGCTCGTCCTTCTATTTATTTATTACGATATCAGATCTTCTACTGCCAAAAAAAACACCCTTAACGCACTGTATGTGTTAAGGGTGCGACAGGGACCCAAAAGTTAAATTCGGTGGTGATTCACATTTTTGGGATACGTGTCGCACCCTCGATGCACTGGATACTTGTAACGGCGGTAGAAGATCTTGAATCCATTACCATTAACCTTATTTATTTTAAATTGGCAGGAAAGGAAATGAGTCGGATGAAAAGAGTCATCATCTACTCGCATTTACCCCCATTAAAAGACACTAAATGCGAGTAGGTATGAACCCAACAACACTGGAATTGTTATTTATTTTTAATTTTTTGGTACTAAGCTGGAATTGTTACATTGAATCGGCCATTAAATCTTGTCACATGTACCTATTACTAAAGATTCACTCTTATTTTCGCACTACCCAATGAACTCGTGTGAATTGGCACCGACCACATAGGTAGCTTATGTAGGCCAATTGAACAAAGAATATAAATAATTTTGAAACATTTTGAGAGATTTAAGAGTGAGTAAAAATAAATGTAGAACTTAAACCAATGATCAAAGCCAACATTAATGATAGATAACAGAACATTGCATACATGCAAGCACACATCTCAAGCATGCATCAATGTGCTTAGAATTTCAAGAAAATCCTCTCTACCGGGAGCACGGTATGCTCTCTCTCAAAGGAGCACTAAAAATTAGGTGAGAACGAATCTCGTGAGAACTGTGAAAACGGCATCAGGGTACGGACACATCAGTGCTGAAAAGTGATAAGTGCCCCCCAAAAAGTGCAAATCACTTTTCAGTACTGATGCGTCAGCCCCTCTAGTGCCATTTTCACAGTTCTCACCAGATTTGTTCTCACATAATCCAATCCCACAAAGGAGATATGGGCCCCATGTACTTTTTGCATTGTGCACACACACCCCTGTAAGAGGGTGCAGAGGATCCTTTGGAATTCGAGGAAGGATTGTGTCCGCTGCCCTTATCGAACGATTGGTCCACTGGGTGTCAAGGGATGAACACATCGGTGCCAAAAAGTGATTTGCATTTTACAGGTGCACTTACCTCACTTTCGCCACTGGACGAAAAATCTGCTCCCACAAATTTTGCATCCGCAAGCAACAGCAAATTTGCCAATCCCATATGTGGCAAACCAAATGGTGTGGGCTATTCTAATGAAATTTACCGACGGTTAAGTAAGAAGTTTTTAACCCTATGTATAATTATGGGTAAATGGATGGGACTGATGAACTGTTCATTAACCCTTCCCAAAAAAAACACCCAGTTTCTCTCCTGCCATCACTCGCCTATTTTATCATCCGAGTTCGCACACTGACAACATCACAACTGTCGTCCTAGCCGTTTCACTGGTAAAATCTTCAGTATCTTTTTGTTTTTCTCTCTCTTCCAATGGTTGTAAATGGCCCCTGAAGGAGATAGACTGATAGAGCACTGGGTTCCTGCCGTCGCCGGCACTAAAGCAGTTTCTGTATACCACCTTGAATCACACAAAATCTGTGAACTTTTTTTGTTTTTTTTACTTCGTTTTGGAAGAAGGTTTTATTGGCTTTATGCAATGTTTGTTTGTGATTTTGGTTGATGAGGAAGTTTTCATTGGTGTTTTGTTTTTTTTTTAAATAAATGGTGTCGTGCTAGTTGATTTCACCTTGTTTCTTGCTAATTTGATTTGGGAAAATGTCATTTACTACCAAGTTCCAACTCAAGGATGGTATTGAGAGATTAGGGGTGTCAAGTTTGACACAACCCATGAACACGACACGAACCCAACATGAAATAAGTGGGTTAAGGTTGACTATAAACATGTTTCGGGTCAAAGTGGATGACCTGATTAATAAATGGGTTGGGTTCGGGTTGACACATATAGTCGTATACCCTTAACTTGACACAACACAAACCCAACACGAAATAAGCTTTTTAGGGTTGACTGTAAATGTGTTTCAGGTCAAAGCGGGTGGAACCACTTTGACACGATTAATAAATGGATCGGGTTTGGGTTCAGCCATATAGTCATATACCCTTATCTCAACATTACACAAACCCGACCTGTCAACAAGAATTGCCACCCTAATTCAGATGCTTCAATGGATTTTTATTTTTTTATTTTTTGAGTAATCTATACCTTTGAAATTCTTATTTTTTATATTTGAACTCCAAGCCTGATTACTATGGGCATGAGATGGTGAGTCTCCTCAATGTTCATTTACACATAAGGTAGGATGGTGACTCTTCTCATGTTATGCTTTTAATACATTTTTTCTAACTTTTGCTAATATTCTTTTTTGCTTTCTCATATAAGAGGTTTTCTTTGTTTACTTGTATTAAGATTCAAATGGATTTTCATAACGATATTGGTGTTCTTTTCTTTTCAGAATCATAGGAATATTTTCAGCCAACAAAAAAATTGAGGGATATGGAGGGCAATATTCAAACAGTACATATTCAATAATTTGATGATATGGATATGGTGCAATCCACATAGGCACATGAGACAAATCCTGATAAAGGCAATGAAGCTGACACACTAGATTCATTTATTGGAATGGAGTTTGAATCAGAAGACCGAGCTTATGAATTTTATAATGAATATGGTAACATTTGATTGTTTAAAGTATATTGTGGAATGCAATTGTAAAATATTTGAATTTTGTTGGATTTTATGTGAACATGCACTGAGAGTGATAGATGTGTTTGGTTTAAGTGAGGTTCAGAAAGGTATATATTGGAGAGATGGAGAAAAGATGCAAAAGTGTCTGTTGTAACCACTACTGCTTCAGAGTTAAATGAAAAAAAATACTTTCATTAACTTGTTACAAGGTATTGACGTATAAGAGTGAAACTAAACTCTATGGCTGTGGAGACTTCAGAAGCATTTATAACGGTGAAACAAGTTTTAGACAATATGATGGCCAAATTAAAGCACCTTCACATTCAAGAAGCTAAATGAGGGTATGAAGAGGTGCATATTTCAAATGTTGATGAAGGTATATCATGTAATGTACTAAATGTTGTCCTACTATGCATTAAAGTTATTTTTATATCAATGATTTTCGTTGCAGGAGTATCACTGGCTAATTTATGGAACCCAATTCCCCTTGTGGATGATGTGGCAGCTAGTTGTAGTATTATTGTAAGAGTGATATATAAAGATTTTTTTTGCTGCAAGAGTGAGAAATAAAGATGGATCCCCCATTTTGAAGTTATTGCTTATTTTGAAACTCAGGTCACCCATGCATTTTGCCCATTTTGAAACTCACTACCACGATGTACATT
>JAOXJP010098305.1:0-14469 GCA_025762735.1 Platanus orientalis | reverse complement strand
CGATTCCAGGTTTTTAAACCCTGCTTGAATACCACAATCCTTTATTTTCCAGTGGTTTTAGTAGAGTAGAACTTGTCTTCTTTGCTAATAGTAGCTGCTGCCAATAACACAAAGAAATTATAAGTATGAATTTCAAGCTAAGTGGTGTACGAGAAGAATTAAGAGTTGTTACGTTTATTTACCATGTCCAAAAGGATTTATGTCCATAGAAACTCTTTGAAGTAATCATACTTAATACTTTCAAGCCTTCTTTGAACCAAATGCAGTTTTCAGTCTAAGAAAAGAGAGATTTTTCCATTCTCCTGTTTAAATAAAGTAAGCTTTGGCAAAGCCATTCACATATTTCTCTTCCAATATTGATGTACTTCATTTTATTAATGAGATAATTTTTTATTTTTCTCATACATTATATGTATGAGATGCTTCAATATGTCAATTGTTAAATATGATCAAGACATAAGATCCTCAAGTAATCCAGTAAAATATCTGATATAGGATGAGATTTTATATGAGGATATGCTTATCTAGTTTTAATAGGCCTAAAATATTCATAACTAGGGGTGGGATTAAACATTTCAATTATTTGGTTGACACATGTAAGATTGCTATATGTTAATGTGATGACATTTTAATCATTGTAATAGTTGTTTAATTGTTTTTAAGCCTATATGTGGACATATAGTTACATGCACAGAACTAGATCAATTATTGAAAACCCTATGGAGTGATAGATCATAGTGTAAATGATAGCTACTTATAATAGGTACAAATTGTCTTTAGTTATGAAAGGTATGCATTGTCATATTTTATTTGTGTAAATTTGATTTTACCAAGTGTTGATGAATAATCATGGGGCTATATACAAATATGTTGGGATACAATAGTGCATGTAAATAGAGTGTGTGCTCAACATGGAATTCACACTCCTCTAAGGAAATATTATATCCATGAAGGTATCTTCTTATCAACTAGAATCAAGAAATTAGATTGAAATTTGTTAAAATATTAAATGTTTTCTTGGTTTAGTATTTTATGTAATGGGTTGGGAAGTTGAATTGACATATGATAAGTCATAAAAGTGATAAATATCCATTGTTAGTGGCTTACATAGGTGATTGATTGGTGGGGAGACCAATTTATGATTCTCTTGCCTTTACGAATCCAATTATAACATGTTGATGGACATTATTGTTATTTGTGAGTCTAGAGGTTTTCTAATAAAATTAGAGACCTAAAGGAATTCATTTTCAAATATGATTCCTAGTTTAATCAAGTTATGGTGAACCTGATTGGAAGTGGAACCTATTGCTAAAGAGATTTCATGCCTCTCCTTTTTCTAGGTTTTTTTGGTTTATAATAGATCAGGATATTCAGCTTTAATAACCATAAGATTTAGGGGTTGTTTGGTTTGGATTTTGATTCTTATTCTAGATTCTCATAATCAGAATTTGGAATCGGATTGTGAGAATCCAAAATCCCATTTAGTTACCTGAGTTTTGAAAGTTGATTTTACCATGTATTTCAATGATTAGATTTCACAAATATTGCATATGTTTTGTTGCTAACCTCATAGAAAAAAAAAAAGAGTAAATAAGTTGATTCGGGTAAACTCCTTTTGCTTTTTCTTTGTCATGTCATTGCGTAGAATCAATTTGAAGAGTGATTATGATTTTGCCATTATTTTGATTATGTATAATCGGATTCTAGAATCTGAACCAAATGCTACTGATATGGCCTGGAATTGATTATGACCCAGAATCGGATTCAAGAATCTGAACTAAATGCCCTTTAGTTTACATTTTGGTACTTTAGGGAAGTTTGAAGAACTTGTATGAATACAGAGGAGATAAAACATTTGGACTGCTAAGTGAAATATTTCTATAGCTTATTTTTCTTATTTTCAAATGAAAACTTTTCACTTTCATAGTCTAGGCTCATTGAGAGAGAAATGTGGTGACAAGGTTTTCACTCACATTCTAATCTTGTACCAAGACACTTGTTAATTTTGTCCAACTTCTCCATTTTTTATTCTTTTTAGTAGCAATTCTCTAGTGTCTTCAAAGTTTAATAATGTTCATCTTGCAATCGAGCTTTTTGTCTTTTATTTTGTACTGAAAATCAAAATTAAATGAGCTTTTACCTTTTTGTTTTGCACAAACTCTTTAAATCTATTATAGAATCAAGAGTCTATCAAGGTTCATTGAGTCTTTCATTTAAATTAGAAATAGGAGACAAGAATCATGCCTTAAGGATTGGGTATAATTGAAGTGGAAGGAGAATGAAAAGGAGAAAAAAGAGGAAAAAAGATATAGGGTGCCCTACCCAATGTCCAAGTTCAACTCCTATCATCTTTAGAGGTTGAGTGGACCATTCACCATCCATGAAGTCTGACAAAACAACGTGCCTACCAAAAGCGGTTTGACTTAAGTTTGCAAAAGGGGCTCTTTTCATAAAATGAATGCAATAAAGCTTTCTTTTATTATCCCATGAGGGATGTTATAACCACATTCGCTTCATTTTTTGTGGTGGATGAGGGGGCTGAGAAGTCCTTCCTTACAATTCGTTCTCTCTCTCTCTCTCTCTCATTTTTTCATGAACCACTTACAGATGAGTGGAAAGCTCTGAAAGAGAAGAAAAGAGAAAAGTATGAAATAAAGTAATTGATTAGATAAGCTACCCAGCTAAAGATTGTAGTTTCTAGAATCTAAAGTAAAAAAGACCGACCAATTTGCTGATTAGCTTCTTTGACACTTGACTGGGGTGCACTTTAGTGTGCTCACATGTGATGACATTACGAGGCTACAGAAAAGGAGGCCATAGAGATGGGATGTATAGCCTTTTCACATCCATTGCTGACTTAACTGGGACCATCTAGTGTCCATTGATATCGACCCGATGTGAATGCACTGGACTCGTTTGCTCTCCATTCACATGTAATGGCCAAGATCGAGGGCCCACCTTTGCCTCCCTCCCATGGATGAAGTTAACTTTGGTTTGGGTCTCTCTTGATTCAAGTTGCTTGTTTACGCATGTTCACATGGGTGGCTACCGTCGGTTCAACCCGACCCACCAACCTGCTTGGTCTGAATTGGTTTCCAACTTTCCCTGTTTTGGCCTCGACATGATCCAACCAACATTCATTTCTTCGATTCTCCAACTTGTAGTCGGGTCCCAGTTTCAAATCAGGTTAGGCATTTACCAATTTGGACTGGCTTGGGTTTGGCCCGACCCATCCATTGCCACCCTTATTTGTATGGCCAACACTGTTCTCTTTTTGGATTTCTATTGGAGATATTGTTGTTGGGTTTCCTGTCTTGTCACTTTCTGCCAACCCGTCTGGAGCTTTTTCTCCATGTCCATGGTGGTCCAAGAGGGAATGGTCCTATGACTAGAGCCAACAACAAGGACACATCACCAACAGGCACCTTCTGGGCTCCAGACTTGGGGTGGGGTTGGGGGAGTGAGGGCCAATGAATGAAAAGAAGGGCTACCATTGGTTGTTTACACGTGCATGAATGGTATACACGTGGAGAGAATGTAAAAAGGAAGAATGTTATGATGAAATTTTCTTGTTCATAAATATAATTGGAAGTTAGAACAATCATAGAGTCAAGCATCTCTTTGTAATATCCTTTCAAAGGTGGTTTGAGTGTAATCTAAGGTGATTGGATCCTCTATCATTAGCTCTTGTGTTGACAAAAATACCCCTTGCCGGGACATATGTCACATCATAGTTGTTACCACATTGGGCTCAATTGGGTGTACCACAAAGGAGGACTTTTCTCCATGAAGAAACAAGACATTCTCCCATTCAGTGACCAAAAAGACAACTACATGACAAGACCTTGTACAGTACACATGGACCCCGTATACACCTTTACCTTTTTGTAACCCAAGCACTTGGGTTTCTTAGCGAGAGAGAGAGAGAGAGGACTCTTTTATTTCATTGTGAAGTTGGTTCATAGATTCAAGTAGGAAGATATAAATCCGTTTCATGAAAAGAATTTGGAGTCTACTAGCTGAAAATATAAATGAAAAGGAAATGAGAGAGAGGACTCTTTCATTTCATTGTGAAGTTGGCTCATAGATTAAAGCAACATAGGCCCATTTCATGAAAAGAATTTGGAGCCTACTTCATGAAAATATAAAAGAAAAGGAAATACAACAGAGCCCAGTGTTTTAAAATATGAATCGGATCAATGGGCCTTGAGGTTAATGTGGTTCACATTGAAGCGATCCTATATTGAAGTTGTATCATGAATTCGCAGGTATTACTAAACCGGTGGTTCCACACCAAAACATAATTGATATAAAAGAATATGTACTTGAAAGATGAAAACCTAGGTCATTAAAATAGGGTTTTCTAAAACAGGGAAAAAATTTCATACATTTGAGCCTCATATCAAGGGTTTGAAGTATGCATAGTTTTTCAGAGACTTGAATGTTGAAAGGGAAATATTGGGTCTTTAAAATCCCTTACTTTTTTTCTTCTTCTTGTGTTAACTGTTTTGTTGCTTATTTAATTCCATTGAATTTCTTGTTTTGTCTATCTATTCTCTCTAGTTCTTTTCCTTAATTTTCCCTTCTTTTGTCTTAATTTATGTGTGTGTCTTAATATTTATCTAGTACATACTGTCCAACCAATTCGAAAAGTGGTCCGACCAATCTAGAAGATATGGAGGCCCATTTAGAAGATGCTATAAAACCTCTCTTTATGGAGGCCACTGGGAAAGTCACTCCTTATGCAAGCCCAATGAAAATTAGGTTTCCATGTATCCTGTCTGGCACAAATCTAGTGGGGATCAATAACCAAAAGCTGAGTTTTTAGATTTCAAGTACTTATAGTGGGTTGAGTTCTGTCTTCAAAACAGTGCACATTTTAAAAATGATCTAGATTGTGAAAATGGTGGAGCTTTTTTTTTTTATTCAACTATATCAATAATGTATAGCTTTACATTTGCATTGAAACCCAAACAAAGTGAGGTGGTGGAAAGCCTTGTTGTCCCTTTCTGTATTTCCCTTTATTCCATTGTCCTTCTCTTTGTCAGAGTCCTCATCCAACCTTTCCTGACTTTAACTCCCTCCACCTTGCTACCCACGTGGCACACGTTTGCCTTGCTGGACCTTTTCCATCGGATGAGCTGGAACATGTGAGCAATTCGCTTTCGCCACCTCAGCGTCGCACGTGGTTTCGCATGTTCTACCACACTCTTTACTTCATTTGGTTCCTTGTTCAAGTTGTGATTAGCAGACTTGTTAGAGGGCTCAAGAGAAACCTTAGAACCTGTACCCTTATCCCATGAGGCAACACCATTGTCTTCAAACTTGATCGATATAAAAGAATCTGCAGAAGGTTAAAACATAGAGCCTCAAATTATGTCTATGAATATGGCTTGCTTTTATTCAGATGATGTGAATGGAAGAGCTTAATAATAACTGCACATCAAAGAGTACCTGCCATACATGGCCCTACTCATCCCCACACCTAATCTCTCATACCATGAACCGACATGATCAGATGAACATAAACATGGACACTGATGACCTTTTTCGTCGGTCATTCGCCGAATTTCCTCACATTGGAAAGAGAATGCAGTAGATCAGATGGTTTTGAACATATTATACCCGAATCGGCATTCGAGATCTTTGAGTTAAGATAAGGGTGAGTGATCCATGCATATATCAGTGTGAGAATAGTGGTCTGTCCTTGGTCTTCACCCGATCTTTACCCCCTACATTTCTCCTAATACAATTTGCTTTCTACCAAATATATGGTAATACAGCCTTTCAGTTCATGGGTCTTGTTTTCTTTGGTGGTGGTAAGGAGGATGAGACTGTCTTTTTGAAGCACTTAGTAGAAAAGCTCAATCATATGCGATGAAACAAAGTATTTGTAACTGCTATAATGTAAAGAAGGAAAATTCAGATATGGGACTTCAAATTTATGGAGGAAAAAATTTACAAATAGAACACCTTTTTAATGTGAAAGATGATTAGAGAAAGGATAAACAGAACCCATGGGAGAATGATGATCATATTATTCGGAACTTTGAACATACCTCTCAACTGGAAGAGCAGAATTCAGATACTTACCTTCTTGGCTTGTCGACTCATCGTGGTCGGAGGTATCACACTTCCGGTGCCGGGATTCAAGGCGCTGAAGAAAGGATCCCAAATCAAAGATCCGTGGGAGGGTAATGGAGGGCTTCCTCTGGCCATTGCGAGTTTTCTTGGTGTCAGTTAGGGGATTGTGTCCTTGTTTTGCTGCCAAGACAAGAAGTCTCTCTTTCAAGCAAAGGGCACATACCCCTACAATTGCTTCTCTAGGATGGAAGTAACAGCAAGAGTTATCTTCTCCATAGTCATTCATGTTGAGGAAAGCAAAGACAAAGATTGAGAGAAGAGGAAGAAAGAAAGAGAAGATGTGTGCTAGTGTAATGTACAAGCAAATAAGGTCTAGATTTTATATGATATGCTGCCCAACTTGCTATACAATTAGATTCAGACTACCCTTAATCCCCGTTAACTCTGTACACATGGCCCACCAGATTATCCATCTAAACAACTTGGTAGTTAGGTGAGACCTAATTCTCCTACTGCCTCTACTGCCTAAGCAGTAGGGATACTGCTCCAATCATGAGGCAGAAGAAAAGCATCAGGAAGGTTTTTTCTGGTTAAATGCAATGGGTTTTTATCAGTACCAAAACACTCTCAATTATCGGTATATTTATGAAAGTACCCTTGTGATAAAACGGGCAGTAGGGATCTCCTCGGGCTTGGATTATGTGCAAACGAATCTCATGAGAACTGTGCAAATGGCACTAGAGGGGCTGACACATCAATACCGAAAAGTGATTTACACTTTTTTGTGGGCACTTATCACTTTTTGGCACTTATGTGTCCACACCCTGATGCCGTTTTCACAATTCTCACGAGATTTGTTCTCACCTAATTTTTTTCCGATCTCCTAGTGGATATGGGCTCTAGGTGGGCAAGGATCTTCGATGGCCTATCTGAAAGGTTGTATAAAACAGGGACATTTCAAATGCTCAGATGGTGAAAGAATGATCGTATGCCCTGGAAGATAGATTATTGTCAACTATACTTAATACGACTTACTTATAAAGTTGACCTATTATGTAATGGCTAATTTTCTTAACTACTTTACTTTGGATTAGGATTGTAGACGGGTTGGGTCCAACAACACCATCCTTGACCCTAATATACACGATGGTTATCATTCTTATTGAGTCCAAATCCAGATTTACAATAGGTGGCTCCTTACTTGAACTGCAAAATGTCGAGTATGTATATGTAATCGGTATTCTATATTATATCACTTAAGATACTAAAACTTGATTTCTACAATTGAACAATAAGCAAAAATAAGAAAAGTGCAAAATAAACATGATTGTTTTAGCTTAAACATATTCTAAAATGCATGTATTCATATATTCATGGGCTATTAGGTGATGGACCCAAATAGGATCATATTCCTACAGTTCTAATACGTGAGCATGAAACTAACCGATTATTGGTTGGGTCTAAAACAATGGGCCCAGACCGTACTAATTGGGGCTAGGTCCAAGGTCCATGGGTGTAATACCCTAGATTTTTCTTATGCATTTTAATTATTTGTATGTCTTTATGATTGGATTATAAATCTAAAAACATGGAAAAACTTTGAAATTAGATGAAAAATAGTAAATTTAAGAGTTTAGTTGTAAAAAATATATCAAAAGAAAGATCTTGAAGTCTAGAGTTCATCGCAACAAATGGTTCAAAATACAAAGTCCTATAAAGAAAGTTAAGAGTCATTTTAGTCTAGTGGTAAAATCATAAATAACTCGAAAATGTTCTAAAATTGTGTTAAATTCGAAAATAGTTTTTTTTTTTTTTAAGTGTTGAATGGAGAAGTTTTAAAATTCGATTTGGACACCTCCTATATTTATAAGAACGATCTAAACTCGACTATAAACCCTAGTTTTATATAAGTAAGAGCTGTAGAACACTCAAGGAAGATCAAAGAGAGATTGAAGAATTTGAAAAAAATTTATGGGATTTTTGTAAGGTTGAAGAACAAGTGTTTTAGAGTTTTAATCTCTGCAATTTTTAAGTATCATGATCACATTATCGCATATTTTTTTTATCTTAGATTCATAGATTTTTATTTGGTTTTCAAATTTGACAATTTGCAATAAGTTTTCATGAAGTTTTTCACTAGTTTTTTTTTTTTTTTTTTCAAAGAAAAATTTGGAAAAGTACTTGTTTTCAAAAGTATGATTGTAAAACATATATAAATTATAAGCAAAAGTTATGAAATATCAAAAATTTGTAATATACATGTTGTAGCAGTAGTTTAATGTTTTAGAAAAGAAAAATCAATTTTTGAATACTCGTATAATTGCCTAGATTGAGTCAAACTTCTGATTTTTTGACATTTTTTGCTTCAAATTTTATAATATTATGATATGTATGATGTTTTACATGTTCCTAACTCTGTTCTGCAGCAAATAATGAAAAAGTTTATAGATTAAACGATGAGAAATCGGTAAGGAATGAAGATAATGAAATAAACATTTTGAAAGTTATGTTTAATATGAGTGTGATCTAGAAAGATACACTTATATTCTCTATTTTTTTTCTGAAAGTTATGAAAGCCATTAATGTTAAAAATGAAAGATTTAAATTAAAGACCCCTTGCCATCAAAGAGATGTTTGATGGGACCAAATCTAGGCCTAAACCAGATCTCTGTATATGTGTGCCCTTACTTCATTGGGTTAAATGGTTCCTCTGACCTTGTTCTGGATGATTAAATAATGGTTCATTTATCCTCATGATTGGGAGGTTAATATGATGATCTTTGACCTAAACATCAGGTAGTTATGAGTTGATGTACAAGTCTTCTTCTGTAATAGGAAGCTTTGTAATGAAAAAAATAATATATGGAAAAGTTAATATAAGAATGAAAGATGAAAAATATTAGTATTTAGTTTTAGAACATGAAAAAGATCAAGAAAAAGTATGCAAATGTTCATGTAAAAACCCGACTTTTTGAACTGCTCTATTTCAGCTTTGGTTTGCTTGTTAGAATGCTAATTTCAATACTCATAGTTTTATTCTTAACTATATAGTTAGTTTGATATTTGTACATTAGCTTTTGAACTGTCATTATTATTATTATTATTATTCTCTTTATGAAAGATTCATGTCCTATGTTTGACCCACTATTCGGTTCATGGTGTGATTATACTACTTACTAGTCCTATCACATTAATTGATTTGACATTTGCTTTTCAGATGAAGAGCATGACACTTTAGAACCCATAGATGATGGATAATATACTTTGGAGTAGTTGATTTAGTAATTTGATTTTGTGGACAAACTTTAGTTTTGGTTGAATTATTTTAATTTATTTCAGTTTGAAAAGAATTGTAATCAGATTTTTATTTCAGTTATGGTTTGCTAGTTTGATTCAATAAAGAGATTTATATTTTAAGTCAGACCTATGGGATTGGAATGGTTCAATGGTGAATGAGAAAAAGACTTCTATTGCTATATGAATGAATTGGTGGATGTATGGTAATATATGAATAAATAAATAAATAAGTATATATATATATATATATATATATTTCAGTAGGTTACAGATAGAGATATGCTCAGGACGTGATATGTATTTAATGTCTTAATCCAAATTCTATAGCTCCAAAAGGCATAGAGTTTAAGGTTGTGACAGAAGTGGTATCAGAGCTCTAGGTTTAGATGTCCAGTAAACAAAATATAGAGTCAAAAAACTTAGAAATCAGTTAGAAAAGTTTTAGAAAACATAAAGTCAAAACTTAGCATGAAAACCTTAGAATGTTAAAGATTTATTTAACCCTTGATCTTTTGATGATTATATGATTTGATGTGATATGGTCTGACATATTTGAGGATTATTGGATTTACATGATGATTTATGTCAGGATTTGACCTTTAGTTGTTTGTGTTTTAGGTGAGATATGGCACCACCCCGTAGGAATTTTGAGAACTACACCCGGGATAACCAATCTGTTAATCCAACTAGTACACTTCAGATTGTTAGAGAGTTAGTTGAGGTCGTTAGGACCCAAGTTATTACTAGAAACCAACATGAGAACAATGACACCCATGCTCTAGAGTAGTTTAGGAGAATAGGACCATCTAATTTTAGAGGCACAGTTAACCCGCTTAAGGCAGGGGCTTGGCTGATGTAGATAGAGAAAATTTTTGATGTAATAGGCTACACCGAAATGCAGGAGGCTTCCTTTGCAATCTTCATGCTAAAGGGAGAAGCGGAACATTGGTGGAGAGCCACCAGGGGCACATTGCACCTCGAGGAAGATGAACCAATCACTTGGAGAGTCTTCCTAAAGGCTTTTAGCTAGGGATTACTACTTTTCCTAAAGCATGAGAGATCAGAAGGAGATGAAATTTATAGAGCTTGTGCAAGGAAATCAAATTGTTCTGTAGTACAAAGCAAAGTTTATGGAGCCAACCCACTTTGCCCCACACATTGTATCTGATGAGGAAAGGAAGGCAAAGAAGTTTCAAATGGGACTCCGCCCTCACCTTAGAGATCGTTTATCTGCCTTATGCTTAAAGACTCTTGCTGATGTGTCTGAAATCACCATGGTTGTGGAGAGAGAATGTGAGGCACTAGAAAAGCTTAAAAAGCAGAACAACAATAAGAGGACTGTTTAAGAATCACCTAGGAGGGTTACCAAAAACACCAAGGTGGTGAAGAAGAAAACTGTCACAGAGACTTAGAGCACGCAGTAGGCTTGCCCTATGTGTGGGAAGACACATTAGGGACTATGCTATGAAGAAACTAGGGCATGTTTTCATTGTGGGGAGAAAGGACACATGATCAAGGATTGTCCATTAATGAAGAATCCCCCTACTACTGATGGAAAGCCAAGGCAAAAGGTACGAGGCCATATTTTTACATTGATTGAGAGGGAGGTTGATGCTTCCAATACAGTGGTGACAAGTATCATTCATTTTTCTATTGTTCAGGCTATAGTTTTAATCTTGGCTCCACACATTCCCTTATTGTTGACCACATTGCATTACACTTAGATATCTTCCCTACATTGATGAACTTTGATCTTTGCATATTTACACCATTGGAAAAAAGTACGACAGCTGAATGAGTATACAAATCATGTTCTATCATGATTGGGAATAGGGAATTATTGGCTGATTTGACTATGTTGAGTCTTAGAGACTTCGATATCATACTTGGAATGGATTGGCTTTCCATACATCATGCTAATGTGAATTGTTTTAACAAGAAAGTTACTTTCGACTTACCCAATGAGACAAACTTGGAATTTAAATGAACTCAACATTTCCCTATGTTGATTTCAACTCTCAAAGCTGAAAGGTTGATGAGTATGGATGGGTTAGGATATCTAGCCTACATCATAAGTAACCAAGAAGAGCAAGTTAAGCTTCAGGATGTGTCAATAATGAAAGACTATGAAGATGTATTTCTTGAGGACTTACCCGGATTGCTACCTAACAGGGAGATTGAGTTTTCTATTGACTTGGTTGAGGATACGTAACCCATATCTATGGCACCTTACCGGATAACAGTGGTAGAATTGAAAGAGCTTGAGGCCCAATTACAAGAGTTTATTGATAAAGGATTTGTGCACCCTTGTGTTTCACCATGGAGAGCACCTATACTATTTGTCAAAAAGAAGGATGGGTCTTTAAGACTATGCACTGATTACAGGAAATTGAATAAGGTGACTATTAAGAACAAGTATCCATTGCCTAGAATTGACAACTTATTTGATCAACTTCAAGGAACTTATGTATTTTTCAATATTGACCTAAGATTGAGATACCATCAACTCAAAATAAAGAAAGATGACATTCCCAAGATGGCATTCTAGACCAGATATGGACACTATGAATTTTTGGTCATGTCATTTGGGTTGACCAATGCACCAGTGGCATTCATGGATTTGATGAACCGGATTTTCATACCTTGGACCAATTTGTAATTTTGTTTGTAGATGGTATCCTGCTTTACTCCAAGGATACAACAGAGCATGAAAAACATCTTAGGATTGCATTACAAGCATTGAGATATCACAAGCTCTATGTCAAATTCAGCAAGTGTGAGTTTTAGCTGGACAGGGTGATTTTCTTGAGAAATATAATCTTAAAGGATGGCATATATGTTAACTCTAAAAAGGTTAAGGATGTGGTTGATTAGCCTAGACCTACAATAGTGACTAAGATCCGAAGTTTCATGCGTTTGGCTAGATGCTATAAGAAATTCATTGAGGAATTCTCCAGTATAGCTAGACCATTGACTGAACTCAAAAGGAAGAATAAGAGATTTGAATGGACTGATGCTTGTGAGAAGAGTTTTCAAAAGTTGAAGAGCTGTTTGGCATCCGCTCATGTTCTGACATTGTCTTTGGGATCAGAAGGATTTGTTATATTTAGTGATGCCTCTAGGAAAGGCTTGGGATATGTGTTGATGCAACATGAAAAAGTGATTTCTTATACATCAAGATAGTTGAAGCCTTAAAAATTGAACTACCCAACAAATGACTTGGATTTGGCTACGATAGGTTTTGCACAAAAGATTTGGAAGCATTATTTATATGGTGAGAAGTGTGAGATATACACTGATCACAAAAGCCTGAAGTATTTATTCTTGCAGAAGAACCTCAACTTGAGGAAAAGAATATGGATTGAGTTGATTAAGGACTATGAATACACTATATTATATCATCCCGATAAAGCAAATGTTGTGGTTGACGCGTTAAGTCGTAAGTCTACTAGTGAATTGGCATGTCTTATGCAACAACTAAGAGTGTAACCAGTCCTATATGACCAGGTAAAAGCTACCCAAGATTCTGATATGAACATGTTGAAGCTGAAAACTGAAGTCAAAGAAAGAAAGCAAATAGACTTTATGGTTAGAAGTGAGAATTCATTGCGGTATCAAGGAAGATTATGTGTGCCTAATGATGAAAACCTAAAATGAGAAACCATGGAAGAACACATGGTGCTGCATATGTTGTACATCCTGGCAACACCAAGATGTATAGGGATTTGAAAAAGCACTACAGGTGGAACAACATGAAGAGAGACATTGTTGAATTTGTCTCCAAGTGTCTGACATGTCAACTTGTGAAGGTTGAACATCAAAGACCATCAGGAATGTTGCAACCTTTTGAAATACCTAAATGAAAATGGAAACACATTGTCATGGACTTTTTCATAGGTCTACCCAACACCAAAAGAGGATTTGATGTTATATGGGTGATTGTAGACCGATTAACCAAGTCTGCTCACTTTCTACCTATTTAGGTAAACTCTACACTAGATAAGTTGGCCAAGCTATACATCGACGAGATTGTGAAACTTCATGGTATTCTTGTTGGGATTGTATCTGATAGAGATCCACGGTTTGCTTCTCGATTTTGGAAGAGCCTACAGCAGGCTATGGGGACCAAGTTAAATTTTATCATGACATTTCATCTACAAAGATGGACAATTTGAGAGGACCATTCAAACATTAGAGGACATGCTGAGAGCATGTGTTCTTAACTTAAAAGGAAGTTGGGATGGGCACCTACCTTTGATTAAGTTTACCTACAATAATAGATATCAGGCTAGCATTCAAATGGCACCTTTTGAGGCACTATATGGAAGGAAGTGTAAAACTCCCATCTGTTGGTCTAAAGTGGTTGAAAGAAAGGTGTTGAGACCGGAGTTAGTCTAAATTACTGCAGAGACAATTTGCATAATTCAAGAAAAGTTACTTGCTGCACAGTCACCAGAAGA
The DNA here is from genome assembly GCA_025762735.1 of Platanus orientalis. Taxonomy (NCBI): domain Eukaryota; kingdom Viridiplantae; phylum Streptophyta; class Magnoliopsida; order Proteales; family Platanaceae; genus Platanus; species Platanus orientalis. The sequence continues at coordinate 628 of JAOXJP010098305.1, read as the reverse complement.
GCTATGCAAATCAAAGAAGAAAAGAGTTGGAATTTTAGGTTAGAGACCACATATTTCTGAAAATCTCACCAACCAAAGGAGTAATGAGGTTTGGGAAGAAAGAAAAGTTAAACCCTAGGTACATTGGACCTTTTGAAGTGTTGAAGAATGTTGGAGAGCATATGAGTTAGCCTTACCATTGGAATTATCTCATGTGCATAGGTCCTCTCATGTATTTACGTTAAAGAAGTATGTGTATGATCCTACTCATATGATAGAGCATGAACCTTTGAAATTCTAGGATGATCTATCATATAAAGAGAAACCGGTGCAAATCTTGGACTAGAAGGAATAAGTGCTAAGATTTAGGGTGGTGCCTTATGTAAAGGTGTTATGGAGGAATCATGGTGTTGAAGATGTAAATGGGAAGGAGAAACTGAGATGAAAGAGAAATATCCACACTTGTTCTAAACCAAGGTACATCGAATTTCAAGGATAAAATTTATTTTAAGGGGGAGAATGTAATACCCTAGATTTTTCTTATGCATTTTAATTATTTTTGTCTTTATGAAACTAGATGAAACTACTAAAAAACAATTTTGAGAAAACATGGATGGATTAGTTCAGGGAATTCCCGAGTCTGAGAGAA
>JAOXJP010098294.1:0-14469 GCA_025762735.1 Platanus orientalis | reverse complement strand
GAGCTAGGTGGAGGCCTAGGTAATTCCTTCTTTCGTATCTGTTCTTTCTTTGTTTCTTTCTTTATTGTGGTTTACACTTGATGTTCTCTACATTTTTCACTTAAAATCTGTCAAAAAAATTATTAATCCTGCATCATATTGTCTAGTTTCTTTGTTTTTCTTCTTTTAATTTCATAAGGCTTATGTAATTTGTTAAAGTTTCCATTTAGTTGTGTGGTATTTGGAACACCTCTTAAATCACAAGAATATAATAGAAAAAATAATGAAACTCACTACAAGACAAAGATTATGTAATTTGGCTTGATAGCCTACATCCATGGAAGAGGAATAAACATATCTTCACCAAGAGAACGTAGAGAATGTGGAATCTATACAAAATAGTGTAAAATTTTCATACCCGAAAACCCACCCTCTCTCTCTCACAAACACTCATAAACCCATGAAAGAAAAAAAAAAAACCCAATTTTTTTTATGTTAAGAGTTTTTTCCCTTTTTCCTTATATTATATTTTCAGGTTTTCCCTAGTTTGTTGAGAAACCTACCCCACCCAATTCCTTCATGTTGAATGAGTTGTGTAACTTTCAATTCTTTACCATGAAGGAATTTTATTACTCCCAAACTTTAGATCAATCCAACAAATCTCCATATTGGCTTTATTTTCTAGCCTCTTAAAGAGGTTTTGTTGTAGCCGATTCTACTTGTATCTTTGTCAAGACAAAAAACATGTAACATGTACACAACACTCCACCTTAGCCCACATTTTGAAACTACCCTAGAGAAAATTACAATTGCCTTCTTTGGTGAATTCTGAATATCATATACTTGGAATGCACCTCTATCTCAAACTTGAATCATAACATGTTTGTTGTCACTACGAACAATCATTGGCCTTGAAGAACCACCACTATATACACTATCGAATCAAATTGGTCTTGACACCATCAAACTCGAATGTAACACGAACAAAACATGTGTGTAACTATCCTGAATCGACTCGCCTTATTAACTTTAAAGAGAGACCTTGTTAATCCATCCTCCATAACCATTCAATGCCTTGATTAACCTTTGATATACCAAGAGATTTTTCACTATTCTTTGTCATAAAAAGAAATTGGTCTTCCCATCAAATTTCTGCACCTCGAAGTTGGCATTCAAACCTTTCATTGCCATCTTGTACTCCATCAATCCTTGAATCTTCCAACCTCAGCTTTGATACTAATTTTGGAGAATGTAACACCTTCTAGAGCACACAAATATAGCAGAAAAAAAAAAATAAAGTATATCACAAGAAGACACAATGACAACATGGTTTGAGTTGGTAGCCTACTTCCATGGGAGAAGAACAAACATGTTTTCATAAAGAAAATATGGAATCTGTACAAGATGGTGTAAAATTTTCAGAACTAAAATCCCACACCATTTCCCTTGTACACAGTCTCAAACCCATGAAGAAACCTCAACCTTCGTATATTAGAGTTGTTTCCCTTTTTTTTCATATTCTATTTTCAGGTTTTCCCTAGTTGGTTGAGAAACCAACTCCACCCAACTTCCTAATGTTGAATGCGTGTGTAACTTCCAACTCTAGCCCCAAAGGGGTTTTATAACTCCTAAATTTCTTGCCACCGTTAGATCATATGCTAGAAATCAAAGAAATCCAACAATTTGTATTTTTTTTTTAAATTTTTGGCCATTTGTTCATTTGTTTACAAAATTCAAAATGGGCTAAAAATTCTATCTTGATGAAAGGCATTTGGATGATATTGTTAGGATTAGACATTGGATTCAAATATGACAAGATTATATCCTAAAGATGTTGTACCGTGCAGCCCTAACAAAGTTGTAAAGGAAAATTATAAAAATTCCACAAAAATAGTTTATGGCAATTAATTATTATTGATATCTGTAAATCACTTTCCACCATAATAATTAGTTTTAAAGGGTCCTATTGTATGAGCTTTTCACAAGCAAAAGGCTCTCTAGCTCTTTTTGACATGTAACAGAGGCGACTTGGAACTTGCCAACAAAAGAGAGATGGCGCGGTGGACAACATGGACCCTTTGGTCCCACAGTCGAAGCTTGAACAAGAAGCTTGGCTTCTTTAATGGAGAGGTTGATTCTGCATTATGCATTAAAATAGACATTCAAGAGTAATTTTTTTATATTGTCTAAAACCAATAAAAAGAATAAGATTTTTAAAAGCAAGGCACAGTTTGTCATCAAACATAGAGATTGGTGATGGGCTTTAAAACAAGAATCGAAATCATACCAAAGTTTAAAAAGAATGAACAAGTTTTTAAACACATAAAAAAAATACACAAACACCCACCAACCTGGAGCCTCTTGGAATTTTAAATTGAAAAGTTCAAAACTTGCTTCCAGTAAAAGAGTACAGGATATCTTTTCAGTTTTATAAAAAAAAAAAACAAAAAAACAAAAAACAGGATATCTTTTCAGTTTTCCTAACATACATGTGACAACTTTTAACTTCTATTATATGTTTGTTTATTGTTATTTGCAGGGAATTCTGCATCCCATGTGAAATGACAATTTATAAGCAAACTTTCATGACTAGTTTAAACAAATAAGAAGGTGTCTTATTAAACCCTTTAAAAAAAAATAAAAAATACAGGATCCATGGGTCCCACCCAGAGCACATCCCTCAGAAAAATTAGGACATAATTCAAAATGGGGAGCGCCCTGTGACAGCAGCATATAGTGGGGTTCGGAAAAAAGCATCCAGATGAAAGAGAGGATTGCCTACAGTTCGATCTCTACACTAACGATACAAGTGGTTTTGATGGGCTGAAGTTTGAAATTCAAATCGCTCATATGAACAGAAGGAACCATGTGATGAGCTGTAATAGGCCTGCTCATGAGTGACTGGAAAAGAGTTCTAACTGTGGACAACCCTCTCTCTCCCGAGGGTCAATGCCTAATATGTATAAGTTATCAGCTTTTTTACTATTGTATTTATCAGTCCAATGAAAATAGTCCTCAAATTTCATGTGATGAGATACGGTCTAAGCCAATCACAATCTATTCAATAAAAAATAACATAGTAGCAAAAAAATCAATAATTGCATAGTGAATATTTTACATGGTTCAACAAAGTATCTATGTGTCCACGGGAGAGAATCAAATCTTTATTCACTATATGAGAATGCAAAATCTATACAAAATGTTTTTTCTTTTTTTTTCTGAAACCCAAACCTACACCTTTTCTCCTTACACACCCTCTCAACCTTGTGAAGAAAATCCATTTTTCCATGCAGCTGTAACTCCCTTCTCTCCTCTCTTTTTCCTAATTTTATATTAAGGGTTTTTCTCTCTTTTGTCGTCACTAACGATTCCACCCTAACAAGGAGTCTTTTAACTCCAAGTTAAGTAACTATCATTAGATCATCTTATGATCTAACAGTTGGTTGTAAATAAAAACACGTTCAATGAATCTCCACCTTGACTTTATTTTCAATCACTTAGAAGATTTCTTATTGAAGTGAGCTACATTTATATCTTTGTCAAGACACAGAATTTGTGACATGTACACCACACTACACCTTGACCCACATTCTGAAACCACATTGGAGAAAACCTTCACTTATCATTTTTAGTAAACATTGCGCTAGATTTACCCGATACGCACTTCCACTTCAAACATAAATCATAAAATGTTTGTTATCACCACAAACAACCATTAGCATTGAAGAATTACCGTTACACATACCATCGAATCAATTCGGTCTTAATGTCATCTAATTAGATCATAACACAGCCAATGTACATATGCAGTTGCCCTAAATCGATTTGCTTAGTTAATTCCAGATAGAGACTTCGATCCGTCATCTCCAACCATGGGAACTGTCTCATCATTGTCTATCACTTAAAAACCCATAATACTTGTCTCTACTCCAATTGTGAAAGAGACCCTACACAAAAGTTTTTTATTTCGTATATCATGTTTCTAATTATCCGTCGAGATCAAAGGAACACTGTAAATTATTATATTCCCTATTAGACAATACAAACCATCATGTTTTTCTCCATTCATTAAGATCAAACAGTCACCTGTGATTTTCATGATTTCACCTACAACTAAATACCTAAAACCCATGGAATCCAATTAGCCTAGTGATATTAGATTCATTCATATCTTCGGGACATATGCCAAACCACTTAAAATATGAACTACTCTATCAACATATTGATTTCCACCATCCTAACACCTGTGACGTCACAAGTAAACCCGTCACCCAAATAAATAGCACATGTCTTCTTCTCTTGGAAAGTATTAAATATTCTTTTCTAGAACATATATGAACATGACAACTTGAATCAAATATTCACTTATCATTAGAAAAAATGTTCATATCTTTGGAGACTTTGAAAACATCTTCAATGTATTCATCATATTCCTCTACCAATGTTGTATTGGGCACTGTCACTTCTCTTTTTGTCAACATATTTTAGACAATCCATTTTAATGTAAACATACTTTTTTGCAATGAAAACATTGAACCTTGTCATTTCCTCTAAACTTAGACATGTTATTCCCAGATCCCCTCATAGATTGTAATTTTGATAGGTCCCAAACACAGATAATGTTTAAGCAAATGCTCTCTTCGGGTGAGAACGTACCACACTTAGATAAATAGTTTTCTCTTCGGGTGAGAAAGTATTATAACAGTTCGGATAATTTTTGCTTGTCCTTTATTGATGATTCATGGTTTCTTAAATAGGCTGAAGCCCAATGGAAACACGAGTACATGACCGAAATTCTAGACTTGACTAAGTAAACAAATAATGGAATGGAAAGAGACTTGACTAAGTAAACAACGGAAGCAATAACGCAGAAATAAAGCAAACTCCTATACTAGCTCCAACAGTTATTGGAATAGACAAGGCAAGGCTGCATACTGCATGTAACCGTTTGTAACTACTGTACGTGATCCATGCAGTACATTCCCAGCTTATTCTCTTCTCCTGCAGGCCATGCAAGGCACATTCAAGCAAACAAAACCACGTACAAGCAAACCGAAACAAAAGGAAAACTAGAAACTAACAACTGAACTCAAACATACATAAAACAACATATGCAAATATACGTAAAACAGAGCATAATTGCATGAAATAAAAGTGACGTAAAACTCACAACTGCAAGTGACCCAGTCCATTGGTCTTTCACATCCACTCTTCCAATGTCGTGGCCTATCAATACTCCCCCCATCAGTGGATCCTTACCCTCAAGGTCCACATTTGGGAATATTTCTAGTAGTTTTTTTTGTCTAGCCATTTTCTGGTGGACTCGGACCCGTTTGCAGGTTATTTGCTGCTGGTATGAGTGTAGCTGCAAAAGTATCATATTACCGATTTTGAACGACACATCCCTCCCCAGTTGGTTGCTCTCTGGTGACATTGTCACAGATAATGTTACCACTACCATCATGTCCTTCCAGCATGAGTAGTGGTGGCCCTTGACACCGGTGACCTGCATTAAAATGCTTATTACAATTAAAACATAGATCTTGAGCTCGCCTCCGCTGCATTTCATCCCAAGTTAGTCGTCGAACAGGAGCTACAGGTGCGACTGGTGCTGCCCAAGTTGTTGACGGAAGAGCTAACGGGGCTTTAACTGGTGGTGGAGGATGTACACACGTCCCTTGTCTCAATAATTAATCATCTTTCATTCGCGCGAAACTGATAGCCTCCTTTAATGTCTGAGGCTTAAACATTCAGATACCATCCGAAATGTCCATTTTTAAACCACCCATAAATGTTCCCACAAGAGCTCTTTGTGTCCAACCTCGTACTCAATTGCCCAAGCACTCGAATTCCCGCTAGTAATCACGCAATGAACCATCCTACCGTATCCTTGAAAAGGCTTCATAAAAATCTTCGCACTCCGAAGGCCCAAAGCGAGCCCAAAGTTCGTCTTCAAAATTTTCCCATGAGAGAGCGCATCCTTCCTCTTGAAACGTCTTGTGGATCCACTGCCACCACTGGTTGGCCTCTCCTTCCAAGTGGTAGGAGGCCAAAGAAACTTTCTGGGCTTCGGGAGTATTCTAGAACTCAAAAAATTGGTTCACATGGTTGAACCACTCTGTCGGATCATTTCCTGAAAATTGAGGAAATTCAAGTTTCGCTGTTTTGGAGGATACAACATGTCGTCCCCCATCATGGCCTTCACGGTGTTGGTTACCATGGTTTGGAGGCTCCTGGTTTACGAGCAATACATTAGAGAGACGGTTAAGAGTTTCTTCCAAATAACGAAGCATATCGACCATGTCGAGCTCCATCCTGTGTAGCCCATCTTGTACTCCACCGAGTCCTGCCTCCAACTACTCAATACATTCCTTATTGGTTCCTATAAATAACCTGGCTCTGATACCAATGATAGGTCCTAAACACAGATAATGCTTAAGCAAATGTTCTCTTCGGGTGAGAACGTACCACACTTAGATAAATAGTTTCCTCTTCGGGTGAGAAAGTACCACAACAGTTCAGATAATTTTTGCTTGCCCTTTATTAATGATTCATGGTTTCTTAAATAGGCTGAAGCCCAACAGAAGCATGAGTACATGATCAAAATTCTAAACTTGACTAAGTAAACAAATAACGAAATGGAAAGAGACTTGACTAAGTAAACAACGGAAGCAACAACATGGAAATAAAGTAAACTCCTATATTAGCTCCAACGGCTATTGGACTGGGCAAGGCAACGCTGCACGCTGCATGTAACCATTTGTAACAGTTGTACGTGACCCATGCAACATGTTCCCAGCTTATTCTCTTCTCCCGTAAGTCATGCAGCGCACGTTCAAGCAAACAAAACCACGTACAAGCAAACCGAAACAAAAAGGAAACTAGAAACTAACAACTGAACTCAAACATACGTAAAACAACACATACAAATATACGTAAAACTGAGCATAACTGCATGAAATAAAAGTGACGTAAAACTCACAACTACAAGTGACCAAGTCCGTTGGTCTTTCACATCCACTCTTTTAATGTCGTGTCCTATCAAATTCTCTACCCAACCAATCAATCCAAAGTCTTGACCTCCTTCAAGATATTGTCTCTCCCTAATGTCATTAGATAGGAATGATGTCGTGACATCCTTTAGGCTTATGTATATTTCCTGAATAGTAATATCATTACCAAGTTCTTGTAAAAATTAGGAAGCAAGGTAAGAAGCAAAAAGACCTTATATTCTTCGTCTACCTTAACTTTAACTTTGTACAATTGATCAAAAAGTTAGTTAAACACATTTAAGTGTTCTAATAGATTCGCACCTTTCGCAAACTTCAACCTATAGAGTTGTCGCTTCTGATATAACTTATTGATGAGACTTTTTCTTATGTAGAGTTTTCCCAACTTCTTCCATTAAATTAGTGTCGAATCTTCATTCATAACATTTAACAAGACGTTATTCGTAAGAAAAAGATGAATTATGCTAACTATTCTTATTTATATATATTTCCATCCATCATCTTTCATTTCCTTGGACTTTCATTTTTTTTGCTATAACGCCTTGTATAAACCTTGTTGTATTAACAAATCCTTTACATTTTTTTGCCAAAAAGTAAAACTATCATTTTCATCAAATTTCTTCACACAAAACTGACTAATGAAAGTCTTCATTGCTATCATGAATCAACCCAAAATTTTAAGAAAACAACCATTTAAATATATATTTTTTATTCACCGATTTTTTTCATTTTTCTCCCAATCATAAACCAAAAGCTCTGATACCAATTATTGATGCAACGAAAACAACCTTGAAATTCTACGAGATGAGATACTGACCTAAACTACTAAAAATAAAATAAAACAATAATAAAGAAATCAACAATCACACAAGACTAATATTTTACGTGATTCAACAATGTGCCTACATCCACGTGAGATAATCAAATTTTTATTTACTATGAGAATGTGAAATCTGTACAAAAAAAGTGTTTTCTAAAATACAAACCCCACACATTTTCTCCTTGTACACTCTCTCTCATTCCTACTCTCACTCTTAACCCTACGAAGAAAACCCAAGAAAAATCCATTTTTCATACAACTACTACTCCCCACTCTCACCTCCTTTTTTCTAATTTTATATTAGCATTTTTCCTTTCCTTGCTATCATTGACGACTCCACCTTAGTAAGGAATCTTTTAACTCCAAGTTAAGTGACCACCATTAGATCATGAGTTGGTTGTAAATAAAGACATGCCAAACAGTATTGTCGATCATATAAAAAATAGTATTGTCATTAGAGGGGATTCATGTCAATAAAAGGTTTGGTATAAGTTTTAGTTAGATTACAATATGTTGTTATAACCAATGCTGCAAGGATTCAATATACTTGTCAAAGCACCCCCCCCTTCCCACAAAATATCCCAAAAGATTAATTACAAATGAAGTTTCGTACAAATAGGTGCAAATGATGCCAAGGTGTGGACACATTAGCACCAAAAAGTGATAAGCGCCACCCAAAAAGTATAAATCACTTTTCGGTGCTGATGCGTCAGCCCCCTAGTGTTGTTTGCACCTGTTTGTACAAAATTCATATGTACCTAATCCCTATATATATATATATATATATATATTGTGTGTGTGTGTGTGTGTTTTGATGCTTAAACATTTAACTAAGGTTGTCAATTGGGTCGGGTTGGCCTGAAAAAATAATTTGGTTGGGCCAACCTAATTCCGGGTTTGGTTGAGTTTGGGCCCAACTTGTAGACCCGAAGTTTTATTTGGGTCGAGTTTGGGCAAACTCAAGTTCAGCCTTGATTGGCCCGAACTAGTTAATAAATAACAATTTTATTCATAAAGCGATATTAACATTATATTTTTTTTATTTTCATTCTTTTTGGATTCATATATTTTTAACAAATTTACTATCATTAAATAGTTCAAATGTCAACTGTTAAAAAAAAACCCATATAATATGGATTTAGGGGTAATTATGAACTTAAAATAAACCCAAAAATTAAGAAAGAATTTTAATTTGGGTTGCTCGAACTCGGCCCAAAGCCCATTGTTTTAAAATGGGTTGAGTTTGGGCCAAATTTTTAGGCCTGAAGTTTATTCAAGCTGAGGTTGGACTAGAGCAAAACATTCGGGTTGAGTTTGGGCAGACCTCGGCCCGGTCCAACCAGGTCCGATTGACAGCCCTAAAAAAACAACGATCATAAACATGGTTGAAAATATCTTTTTATGAATACGTACTGAATTTTTTGTTTGTCATACTAGAGGTATGGAACTTAGTAAAAAAAAGGGGAGAATGGTTGTCTGTTTTGAGACAGACCTCTATTACCATGCATTGATTGACACATAATGTGTTTTTGAATTTGATATCTTTCATTGACCACCTACTTTTCCAGCTGAACACTTTTTTGGACCCTTTTACCCCAAAAACAACACATGTATGTTTTTAATTCACCGTATACACTATAGAGGCATTTTCATCAAAGAACATTTGCTTCGAAAATAAAACTTTGGAGAGCCAATGTATGACGCGCACCACAAACTTCTTTTTTATGGATAAAACCTACTTAAACGTTGTTATCAATTAAAGGGCACTATAATACCTCCCTCAATATCCTACTTTTTTTAGTGGGTTTCACGGTAGGTAAAGGAATAAGACTCATCATCCTAAAAGGTTTTAAATTATTATTTCTCCGCCTCCTTTTTATTTTGCAATCTCTAATGGAAAATTTTTAGCTTATATTTTTATATGGTATATTAGGTGTTGTTGAGAAATTTTGTAGATTGAAGGTGTTGTCAAGGCCCAGTCTGGTTGAAAAGAAGAAAAAAAATCCCACAAGGAAAGAAAAGAAATTAATCATAAAAAAAATGAGAAATTCAACTTTTCACGGCAACTAGACAACTTAAAAATTATATTTTGAGAATTTCTTTTCATGAGAAAACCTTTTCATGACAACCAAATTGGGCCTAAATGTGATTAATTTTTCATGATTTTGTTTATATATGTATACTTTTTTTTCTAGTTACATATTTCTGAGCCAAGTGTCACACTCCACGTGACAACTAAAGACTTTGATGACCCTTTGTCCATGTTTAAGGAGCGTTGTACATAATTTGGGTAAGGATCTTGGAAAACTAAGTCTAACGCAAGGCTGTTTTAAACTCAAACTAACTACTCAAAATATAGTTTTTCATTTTTTATCCGGCTCCATATTTGTTAGTCAAAATAGTATATTAAACTTGGATTACTTCTGCATTATCATGTTTTTCTAACAATGGTTCTGAAATCCAATAGGTATGTGTGGATGCAAGGTTTAGTCTAATTTTGTACATTGCCTCTAATCTGTTGTTTACTTGTTTGGGTTTAGTGAGAAAGTTGGGTTCTGGTAAAAGATGGCATGCTTGTAAGTAGTCAATGCGTGCATGATAAGAAATTGACTATGAATGCACATTCAACCATTTGGAAAATTGACATCCATGCTATCTACCAGATGCTTTAATTAATTGATATACTCATAATATTAAGGAAACTTAAAATAGTAGGAAGAACTCAACAGAAGACTCACGATCCATCCAACAACCACTCTTAACTCAAATTAATTGCAGTTCCTGTAAGAAAACACTTTTGACCTAGGATTGGTGGATGGTGACCTTTAGATGTTGTAGGGAGACACGAATGGAGCCATATAATATAATATGATCACGTCACGATATCCACATTTGCTTGTCAATTTGGTCGGCCTTTCACATTAAAATGATCTCCAAAACCCTAGTCTTCATATGTCACTTCTTGCGTGGCATCGCTATCGCATTGAATATAGAATTGCTTTAGCAAAATTAAGCAACAAAAAAAGGATGTATATACATTCATTCAAATTTTACACTTGTATACCCTCCAACCATACTTTTTAATTAAGGGTTAGGTGTACAATTCTACTGCTTCCAAGTAGTTGTGATAAGGCTTAATTGTTATTGTTGTTTTGTATATATCTCTATAATATATTATCAGAAATAAAGAAAAAATATGTATCGGGTCGGGTCCAAATCCCTTAATCCATGACCTTACTTTGGTCATCCTACATGATGGATTAGTGTCATTATATACGTTTAGTCAACGACAAAATATCTTATGTGTAAGAACAAAACCATCCTCATTTAATCGATTTGTGCCTTATTCATGAAAGTATGATCTGAAGAATTTTAGTGTTTTCATGTTAAGGTTAGTTCATTGCTAAAACACCCTCCCATGAAACTACCTCATGTATTGGTGATGAAATAGTCTACAGTTTGAAATCACTTTACAGTCCATATGGGCCTGTCACAACTACAAAAGTGGTTGTGATTTGACTTTCTCATAAATTAAATTTCAAATTTCCATCAAATCACAACCATTTTTGCTACATTGTTTAGACTATTTAGGGATTTGGAGCTGTAGACAATTTCCCCTCCTTGTCTTGGTACATGCTCTAAATCTCTCTAATTCTCAAATTCCGTCTAAAACTCAAATTCCGTAAACTCTAGATACCTCGACAACATAAAGTCCTTTTACAATTGAAACAGTCATCGCAACCAAATTCAATATATTTGTATCCTTTAGGATGTCAAATAACCACCACAAAAGTAGCTGTGATAGGTCCATTTGATCTGAAAAGTAATTTAGAACTGTAGATGATCTCTTCTCCTCAAATTCACAAAGGTCAAGTGAGGTCAAGTGAAACCAAAAGTAGACGATGAAGAAGAGGAGGCAGACGTGATAAGACAGTTGCATGATCCATAGGAGCCAGCTTGCTAATTTGGTGAAGTCTTTGGGTGTCATACCAGAGACCTTGGTTCAAAACCCGTCTTCACCTATAATTATTTATCAAAAAATAAATCCTATCGACAATCGAATTGCAACTACAAGATGCTTAGGATCCACTATAGTCATGGCATGTGTTGTGACCGTACAATTGGAGGCAGGAAAAAAACGAAGAAGCAAAAAAGTCAAAATTAAATTGAGTAGGAAAAATTATTTCATTGCCCTTAATTGCCTTTTTTATTCTACACTTTACTATGTGATTCCCGCTACACAGTTGCAACACACAACGTGACAACAGAGAATCCTGAATGCAAACAAGAAGATAGGCATTGCATTGGCCGGTGATTCTAAATCCCAAGAGGACAGGCCTTGTATAGATAAGGTCGGTGCCTCAACCAACATCTAGGATACCACTTTAAAGAGAACCTGAACTCATATCGATCATCCAACTCATTTTTGCTTTAACCGACATTTTTTAATTGGCTGAACAGAACATGTGATTCATATAGCTATGCACATATGCAGTCCACTTTTGAAAATGGTGATACTAAAATGGAAAAAGACAATACTTGAAATGCTAGGTCCACAGAGGAATTATATAGTGGTACAGTGGTAAATGATTGGTGGTGGTTGGAGGTAACCTTATCATCTTATTTTCCTACATGGAATATGGAAGTGTGATGTCACAACAATTATAAAGCTTTTAGTTACCAAAAAAAATAAAATAAAATAACAATTATAAAGTTTTTGATAGAAGCAAGGATATATAATTTACCTTATATAACAATGAAGATGGGTATTTTAATACTTAAGCTGGGTGTTTGGTCACAAGGAACAAACACTCACAGGGATCTATCTTGGGAAGTTAGACTTAGGAGGCAGCAAACATCCAGAGTAATATATATCCTCTCCACACACACAACTCCCTATTTCAGATAGATGGATGGGTGATATGGTCATAGAAACCCTCTCCAATAGATATGAATTCAATCCCTATCCATAGCAACTCTATAACTAATTCACCAACTGCTGCAAGTTATGAAAGTTATAAATTTTCAATTTAAAAGTGTGTCAAAATAAGAGGATTTTAGTTTGCAATGCGGTTGGGGACCATGTAGCTAAAATATGTGATTTGGTAATGTAGCTAACACATGAAACCCTTCTAGGCTTTATATAAGCCTCCATGTTTAGGATTTTCAGGTCATATGCCAGGCAACTTTACTCGTAAACCCATCTCTATTTGAAGTTGTTAAAATGACTCAAATTATGTTTATTAGTTGATTTGTTTTCCTTATATTTTCATCTTTATAATAGCTTTTGATTTCCTACTCCGAGAAATGTAAGTAGACCCACCCTTATCGTCCCTTGACCTTCTCCATAGCGTATTGCTCTTTAAGCATCCAGGGCAAATAAATTTTTGCGATAACATAATTAAAAAGAAAAATAAAGTTCAAAGGATCAACCAATCTTTAATTTTTAAAATTAAAAAAAAAAAATCAATTTAGATCCTAAGATTTGGATTATTAGACTAGCAGATTACAAATGTTATTGTTCATACTTCAATTAAGAATTCAAATTGAAAAAAAAAATCGAATTAAATGAACTGCAACTTGGGGAATCCTTTAGGTTATTGGCCACCCACCCTCAACCTCAAGTTTACCACACTGCAATACTTAGAATATATCGACTTAAATACTAGAAAAAAATATAATAATAATGAAAAGATAAAAAGAAGAAGAAGAAGAAAAAAAAAAACTCTTATGATGGCAAGTATCAAATTTGTTTTATGACAGTGAAAGCAACCATGCTTGGATGGCTGCGGTTAGGGGTGGCAATTCGTGTTGATGGGTTTGGTTCATGTCGTGTCGAGCTAAGGGTATATGACCATATGAGTCACCCCAACCAACTCATTTATTAATTGTGTCAAAGTGGATTGACCTGCATTAACCCAAAACACGGTTACATAATTTTGTGTCGCATTCACGGGTTGTGTGATTAGGGGTGGCAATTGGTATTGGCAGGTCATGTTGAGTTAAGGGTATATGACTATATGGGTTAACTGAGATAGTATCAAAGCAAGTTGACCCATTTTGACCCAAAACACGATTACAATAAACCCAAACCAGCTAATTTTGTGTCTGGTTTGTGAATTGTGTCAAACATTGCCACCCCTACCTGTAGCATCTATATCCCATGAGGAAAACGCAGGATCAAATTCCCCTTATGATGTATGCAGTGTCCCCACGCTGTCTTGTTTAAGGTGCCGTGTTGTACTGCTGTCAAATGAAGTGGGCACATGTGTTTGATAAAATAAAGGAAAATTTACGGAATAGGGCATGAAGTTTGATGAATTTGCCAAATAATAATTATTTTGAAATATTTGACAACACAGGCATATGACCTACTTGGATATTATTTTGTAATGTATAACTATAATTTAACCTTTAATCAATTTTTTTGAAAATATATGAAATAAAAGAAACCAATACACCTTGGATCAACGTGGCTACAATATATCTGCCAATTTCAGGGTGACACAAGGTGTTTTTAATTCAACCACAATAAATTCTAAATAAATAAAATTTACAGTCCAAATTACCCTCTCTCTCTCTCTCTCTCTCTCTCTCTCTCTCTCTCTCTCTATCTCTCTCTCTCTCTCTCTCTCTCTCGCTCGCTGTCTCAACCACCAC
>JAOXJP010098283.1:0-14469 GCA_025762735.1 Platanus orientalis | reverse complement strand
TGCTTACTTCTCCATTCTTAGAATCATAGATTTATTCAAAATGATATTGGATTTGGTGGCTCTACATCTTTCATTGTGAGCCTTATTACTTTCTTATGTATAACCTTGATTTTATGGATTTTATAAGTGGATAGGTTGTTTATGCTACACTTTCTCCTTCTTAGGTTCATAAAAAAGTGTTTCTACTCTATGTTCGCTAAAATTTATGGATTTTAATCTCTATGAGAATGTTGGTGAATAAATATGCATTTTATGCACACTTTCTTCTCCTAGGATGTTAGATTTGATGGTTGAGGGTTTGTATTAGTTGATTCATTTCTATTTATTCTTGAGTAGGTTGATTTCTTGATAATGGATCATAGTCCTATGATGTGAGCATGATAATTGGTAATTTCCTTATTAGATTCTTTGATTTCTTGGGTTATGGGGTTGTGGTCTTGTGAATGGAGCTTTGTGGAAGGGATTGGATGATCTCTATTTCATGTGATGTGGTTTGGGAGCTTGATTCACCTGTGTTATAGGGTGTGAGGTTTTTTCTAGTGAAGATTGAGTTTTTTCTTTAATTTCCTTTGAATTCCTTAATCATTGCATTCTACATGCTTGATAAAATGTTTCTCATAGATTTTTCATGTTCCTTGGAGGCCTTTGGATTCCTTGCATGAGCTTATTGTATTATTTAATGAATTCCATCATATATACATATTGGCCTATAGTAATCTATGATATTGTATGGATTCCTATGATAAGACCATAAAACTAATGTGATAATACATTGGGGCTTTGCATCATTTGGGAGCTCTTAGTGGTATGAGTAGGTTGTCCTTAGTATGGTTTACTTCGATATTTTCAAAAGGCTTTTCACTTGGATTTTTTCATAAGTTTTGAGAGAATGTGAGATATTCGGTTATATCATTTGTAGCATTCAGCATGAAATAATTTCACTAGCATGAACATCATATATGTTTTGAAGTGGATATGAGCATCTATATTTCCATGTTAGCATCGAGATCCTATATGCAATTTATCTCTTCAGTTTTTGGAACAATTTTTGGATTAGTACACATTGATATCTTTCACATGATATATTTATACAGGAGTTATTTTACCAATACATGAGTATGGATTTTAATGTTGGTTTTAGAAATAGGGATTTGGAATGATGTACCCGTAAGTGGGATGGTGCATGAGCAATGACCTCCATTAGGCAAATGGGCTATATACTCGCCTAGTGACCGCCATTTGGCGAATGGACACAAGATGTCCAGTGATGACCGTCGTTGAGCGAAGGGATACAAGATGTCTAGTGATGACCATCATTAGGCTAATGGGCTATATGTTTGCTTAGTGATGACCGTCATTAGGCAAAGAGACACTAGTTGCCCAGCGATGACCGCTATTGGGTAAAAGGGTTATATGTTTGCCCAATGATGACTGCCATTAGGCAAAGGGACACTAGTTGCCCAGCGATGACCGCCATTGGATAAAGAGGCTATATGTTTGCCCAGTGATGACCGTCATTAGGTGAAGGGACACTAGTTGTCTAGTATGACCATCACTGGGTAAAGTGGCTATATGTTTGCCCAGTGATGATCGTCATTAGGCAAAGGGACACTACTTTTCTAGTGATGACCGCCATTAGGCGAAAGGGCTATACGTTTGCCCAGTGATAACCGCCAATTGGCGAAGAGACACTAGTTATTTAGTAAGGATTGCCCTTAGGCAAATGGACTATATATTTGTCCAGTGAGTTTAGGTACCCAATCACCAGGTCACATTAATAGGTCGAAACAGCCCTAGTGGCCCAATATATGCTATATGATATGTTACGCCGGAGACACATGTGGGTTATGTGTTTTGGTTCATTGAAGACTCTTGCATGACTTATGTGATTTGTTTTACTGCAGACCCTCACATGGGTTATATGTTTTAGGTTTGACGGAGACTTCACATGCTTTATTTACATTGGGATTCATTATGTGATAGAGACCCCTTATAGGTTGACATGTGGTAGGTAGTACTTGGCATGAGGTATTAGCACTTGACGTGTACATATAGTATTTAGTATGTGACATATATAGGATTTAGTCTAGTTCACTTTGGACTCTCTTATGGTTATCTTATGACATATATATTCACTTCATAGTAGGGATACATGTTTGGTAAATGTGATGTATTCTCATTCCTACTTTGATTCCTTCTATTTGCTACTATGATTATCTGTCTTCCTTTAGTGTTGTATAAACTGCATACCCTCCCACTAAGCCCATCAAGCTTACCTCAATTGGTACCACCCGTAGATTTATAAGCATATAGGTTGCACTACGCCTTAAGATGAAAGGGAGGAGGTTGGAGATTAGACAACGAGACCAGAAACTTCATCTTAGTTTTTCATTTCAGTTTTAGTTTATTTTTCTAAGATGGACCCCTTTATGGATAAGACTTGTATATACTTATAGGTAGGTTTAGACACCTTTTATGTTGTATGGTCATGAGATGTTTTAGACTTGATGTTTATATATTTCTATTGTTCTTATTTGGATCATGTTATCGATATTATTATTCTGCTGTGATTGTGATATGTTAGATATGGAATTAAATAAATGTGACTTAATGAACAAACTTGAAAGGAAAATGTGACTTAAGCATGTTGGTCTCCCCATGCGAGAAACGGGTTCGAGGCGGGTCATTCCCATGTCATGGATCCGATACCTGGCCCACATCATGGCCCGGGGATTTGGGTCGTGACAATGTTGGTATTAGAGCCTAGGTTTATAGACTCTTTAGACAATTTGAGCTATTTTGGAGTTAAGGATTAAGTTTTTGGATAAGTCAAAGAAAATATTTGAGGATTGATTGAGCATTCATGCTTGATGTTTAAGATTTGAAAATTTTAAGTATCTTAGAAATAAGTGGAGGATTAGGGATAAAGAGTTGTCTGCGGACTTGATTCTGCTCGACATTGAATATTTTGATGTGATATTGGGAATGGACTGGCTGGCATCACACTATGCCACCATCCATTGCTACTATAAGGAAGTGGTATTTCACATACTTGGTCAAACTAAGTTCTCCTTTCAAGGAGTGAAACACGACTCATTTCTGAGTGTAATCTCTGCACTTCAGGCTGATAGGTTATTTCGAAAATGGTGCCAAGGTTATTTAGCCTATGTGGTTAATGGTCAGACTAAGGAAAAGAAGATTGATGACATCCCAGTCGTTAGGGACTTCATTGACATATTCCTAGAAGATCTCCCTAGTTTGCCTCCAGACCAAGAGATGGAGTTTGTCATTGATCTAGTCCTGGTACCACACTTATTTCTACAGCTCTATACCATATGGCACCGACTAAACTTAAAGAATTGAAGATGCAGCTCCAAGAGTTGCTTGACAAAGGCTTCATTCGCCCAAGTGTGTCACCTTGGGGTGCATCGATACTCTTTGTGAAGAAGAAAGATGGCTTGATGAGGTTGTGCATCGACTATCGATAGTTAAACCAGTTGACTATGAAGAACAAGTATCCATTACCAAGGATTGATGACTTGTTTGATCAATTGCAAGGAGCCAAGGTCTTTTCAAAGATCGACCTTAGATCGGGTTACCACCAACTCCGAATCAAGAAGGAAGACATACCGAAGACGACTTTCGGCACTAGATATGGATACTATGAGTTTTTGGTTGTCTTTTGGCTTGATAAATGCCCTTACCGCTTTTATGGACTTGATGAATAGTGTGTTCAAACCTCATTTGGACACCTTTGTGATTATGTTCATTGATGACATTCTTGTTTACTCTAAGAGTCTAGAAGAACATGAGGAGCATTTGAGGATTACACTACAGGTCTTGAGGGAAAGGAAACTTTATACAAAGTTCAACAAATGTGAATTCTGGTTATACCAAGTTATATTTTTTGGCCATGTGATCTCCAAAGATGAGATTTTTGTTGATCCTAAGAAGATCGAGGCTGTGGTGAATTGGTCGAGACCGATGAATGTGCACGAGATTTGTAGTTTCTTAGGTTTAGCTAGCTATTACAAAAGGTTTGTTGAGAGTTTTTCAAGCATTATAGGGCCTTTGACAAAACTGACACAGAAGAATGTGAAGTTTGAATGGAGTGAAGCCTATGAGAAGAGCTTCCAAGAGTTAAAGGACCGGCTAGTGATTGTACCGATTCTCACTTTACCTTCAGGATCTAGAGGTTATGTTGTGTATTGTGACGCTTTAACGCAAGACTTAGGTTGTGTACTTATGCAACAAGGTAAGGTGATTGCATATGCCTCCAGATAACTAAAGCCATATCAATTGAACTACCTCACACATGACTTTGAATTGGTCGTTGTTGTATTTGCTTTGAAGATTTGGAGACATTACCTCTATAGCGAGACATGTGAAATTTACACGGACCACAAGAGTTTGAAGTATATTTTCTCACAAAAAGAGTTGAATCTTAGATAGAGGTGGTGAATAGAATTGATAAAGGACTATGACTGTATCATTCACTACTACCCTGGCAAGGCGAATGTTGTGGCTAGCTCGTTGAGTAAAAAATCATCGAGTTCTTTGGCTTGCTTGACTATAGGGAGGACATCTCTTTGTGAGAAGCTAAAAGAGATGAAGGTGGATCTTCAGGTGAATGAGTTGAGTGTACTTCTTGCACACTATCCTTGACAAGGTGAAAAATGCTCAAAGAGGTGATCCGCAACTTATGAAGATTATGAATGAAGTAAGGAGTGGTACTCGGACAGACTTTTTGCTTCATGAAAATGGCTCATTGAGATTTGACAATCGCTTATGTGTTTCAAATGATTTTGACTTAAAAAATGAGATTTTGGAGGAAGCTCACCATTCTACCTATGCAGTACACCCTGATAATACAAAGATGTACCATGACTTGAAGGGCTGCTATTGATGGAGTGAGATGAAGAGAGAGGTTGTGGAGTTTGTGGCTTGGTGCTTGACCTGTCAACAGGTCAAAGCTGAACACCAAAGAACAGTTGGACTTCTACAACCATTATTGATCTCGGAATGAAAGTGGGAACACATTTCCATGGACTTCGTCATGGGTTTGCCTAAGACAAGTAAAGGATTCGATGCTATCTAGGTGATCGTAGGCAGATTGACAAAGTCTACTCATTTTCTGCCTATCCGAATTACCTACTCTTTGGACAAGTTGGCATAGCTTTATGTTGATGAGATTGTGTGCCTACACGGTGTTCCAGTTAGCATTGTATCCGACGGAGACCCAAGGTTTGCTTCTAGATTTTAGAGAAGATTGCAAAATGCTATAGGAACCAAGCTATGTTTTAGCATTGCTTTCCATCCTTAGATTTACGGACAATTTGAGAGAACTATTCAGACTTTAGAAGACATGATGATGGCTTGTGTCATTGATCTGAAAGGTAACAATTGACACCTACTATTGATTGAGTTTACCTACAACAGCAGCTAACAACCTAGCATTCAAATGGCTCCTTACAAAGCCTTATATGGTAGGTGGTGTCAATCCCCAATATGTTGGGATGAGGTTGGTGAGAGGAGGATTCTTGGACCTGAGCTTGTCCAAGTGACTATTGAAAAGATTCGGCTTATTTGTGAGAGGTTGTTGACGACGCAAGGTAGATAGAAAAGCTATGCAGATAAGAGAATATGTGACCTTGAGTTCGAGGAAGGTGACCATGTGTTTCTCAAAGTGTCACCGACCAAGGGTGTGATGAGATTTGGGAAGAAAAGCAAGCTTGACCCAAGATTCATTGGACCTTTCGAGATCTTGAGGCGAGTTGGTGACCTCGCTTATGAGTTAGCTCTACCCCCAATTTATTGCATGTGTACCACATTTTTCATGTATCTATGTTGTGAAAGTACTTGCATGATCCTTCTCACATCTTTGAGTACAAGCCGCTTCAAGTTCGTGAGGACCTTTCATATAAATAGCAACCCATGATGCTTCTTGACTGCAAGAAGAAAGTATTGTGGAATAAGGTTGTCCCTTATGTGAAAATCCTATGGTGTAATCATTCAGAAGAGGAGGCCACGTGGGAAGGAGAAAATGAGATGAAAACCAAATACCCACATTTGTTTCATCACCAAGGTACACATCTTAAATTTAGGGACTGAATTTTTATAAGGGGGGAGGATGTAACACCTCATATTATGCTTTGGCAATAAAATGGTAATTTTATATTATAAGGGTAAAATTGTCCTTTCATATGTTTAAATAGATCATAACGCAGTGAGGGCTGATAAGCTTGTGTATTTAGGATAATTTTTTGGGCCCATTGACACAAATCCCGAGGAAAATATAGTATGATTTATACCTTTATAGAAAGGTATTGAAGTCTAGTCTCTAACCTAATAAACGGTTTGCAAAAAGGAGTTTTCTAGAGAAAGTTATGGTCATTTTAGTGCAAAGAGATCAAACTAGAAAAAATGTCATCTGGATGGATCCGACCCATGTCGGACGGATCCGCACTTAGCGGTTCAATCTGACCACTATCTAGATCGATCTGGGATCTTAGCGATTTACAAAAATCCTCACAGAACAATGTCAGATTGATCTAGTATCCTTGTGGATTAATCCAATACCCCTTTATATCGATCCAACACCCTCCTATCGATCCGAATTAACCTAGATTTCGATTTTTTTGGGGCAAATTTGATATTTCTTTATTTTAGGGAGTTGGGGATCCCCCCAACTCCACCCAAAAACCCTATAAATATGATAAAGAAACCCAAATAACCTCATTTTACACCAAAAGAGAAAGAGTTAGATAAGTTTAGGGAAATTTGAGAGCTAAGTGTGAGAGTTCTTCCCCAATTGGGTAAGTTCTCTTCCAACTTTGAAAATAGGTTAGAATAAGTGTTTTTCTTTCTAGATCTAACCTAAATAAGCATGAATTTCTATTTTTTTATCTAGGTTTATGTATTTTAATCAAGAAATGCTTTGGTTTCTTCTAGAGGAATGAGGGGTTGGGCAAAGAGATTTTGGAGGAGGATCCTCTTATACAGTGAAGGTTTGAGTTTTTTGTGAGTGGATATTCAGTTTATGCTCACTTTTCCATTCTTAGGATCATAGATTTGTATAAAATGATCTTGGATTTAGTGGTTCTACATTTATTCTTTGTGAGATTGATTACTTTCTTATGTAGAACCTTGATTTTATGGATTTTGTAACTGAATAGGTTGTTTCTATTGCACTTTCTCCTTCTTAGGTTCATAGAAAAGTGTTTCTACTCTATGTTTGCTAAGATTTATGGATTTTAATCTCTATGGGAATGGTTGGTGAATAAATATGCATTTTATGCACACTTTCTTCTCCTGGGATGTTAGATTTGATGGTTGAGAGTTTGTATTCGTTGATTCATCTCTATTTATTCATGAGTAGATTTATTTCTTGATAATGGATCATACTCCTATGATGTGAGTATGATAATTGGTAATTTTCTTATTAGATTCTTTGATCTCTTGAGTTATAGAGTTGTAATCTTGTGAATGGAACTTTGTAGAAGGGATTGGATGGTCTCTATTTCATGTGATGAGGTTTGGGAGCTTGATTCACCTATGTTATAGGGTGTGGAAGGTTTCTTTTAGTCAAGATTAGGTTTTCCCTTTGATTCCCTTTGAATTCCTTAATCCTTGCACTTTACATGCTTAATAAAATGTTTCTCATAGATTTTTCATGTTCCTTGGATGCCTTTGGATTCCTTGCATGAGCTTATTGTACTATTTAGTGAATTCCATCATATATACATATTGGTATATAGTAATCTATGATATTCTATAGATTCCCATGACAGGACCTTAGAACTTATGTGATAATACAATGGGGCTTTGCATCATTTGGGATCTTTTAGTAGCATGATTAGGTTGACCTTACTATGGTTTACTTCGATGTTTCCAAAAGACTTTTCACTTGGATTTTTTCATAATTTTTTGGAGAATGTGAGCTATTCAGTCATATCATTTATAACATTCAACATGAAATGGTTTCACTAGCATGAACATCATATATGTTTTGAAGTGGGTATGAGCATCTATATTTTCATGTTAGCGTTGGGATCCTATATGCAATTTATCTCTTTAGTTTTTTGAATAATTTATGGATTAGTATACATCGATATCTTTCACGTAACATATTTATGCAAGAGTTATTTTACCAATACATGAGTATGGATTTTGGTGTTGGTTTTGGAAGTAGGGATTTGGAATGACATACCCCTAAGTGGGATGGTGCATGAGCAATAACAGCCATTAGGCGAAGGGGCTATATACTCGCCCAGTGACTACCATTTGGCAAAGGGACACAAGATGTCTAGTGATGATTATCATTTGGCGAAGGGATACAAGATGTTCAGTGATGACCGTCATTAGGCGAAGAAGCTATATGTTTGCCCAGTGATGACTGCCATTAGGTGAAGGGACACTAGTTGTCCAGTGATAACCGCCATTGGGCGAAAGGGCTATATGTTTGCCAGTGATGACCGCCATTAGGTAAAGAGACAATAGTTATCTAGTGATGACCACCATTGGGTGAAGGGGCTATATGTTTGCCCAATGATGATCGTCATTAGGCAAAGGGACACTACTTTTATAGTGATGACTACCATTAGGTGAAGGGGCTATACATTTGCCTAGTGATGACAGCCAATTGGCGAAGAAACACCAGTTGTTTAGTAAGGACTGCCCTTAGGCAAAAGGACTATATACTTGTCTAGTGAGTTTAGGTACCTAATCATCAGGTCACATTAATAGGTAAAGATGGACCTAGTAGCCCAATATATGCTCTATGATATGTAACGCCGAAAACACATATGTGGATTATGTGTTTTGGTTCATTAGAGACTCTTGCATGACTTATGTGATTTGTTTTACCACAGACCCTTACATGGGTTATATGTTTTGGGTTTGACGAAGACTTCACATGCTTTATTTACATTGGACTTCATTATATGATAAAGGCCCCTTATAGGTTGACATGTGGCTGGTAGTACTTAACATGAGGTATATAGCACTTGACATGGACATATAGTATTTAGTATGTGGCATATGTAGGATTCAGTCTAGTTCACTTTGGACTCTCTTATGGTTATCTTGTGACATGTGTATATTCACTTCATAATAGGGATACATGTTTGATAAATCTGATGTATTCTCATTTCTACTTTGATTCCTTAGTTTATCTTGATTCCTTTTATTTGTTATTGTGATTATATTTGTCTTTCTTTGGTGATGTATAAATTGCATACCCTCCCACTAAGCCCATCAAGCTTACCCCAATTGGCACGATCCGTAAATTTGTAGTTGTACAGGTTAGACTACCCCTTAAGATGAAAGGGAGGAGGTTGGAGGTTGGACAACGAGACCAGACACTTCATCTTAGTTTTTCATTTCAGTTTTAGTTTATTTTTTTTTAGACGGGCCCCTTCATAGACAAGACTTGTATATACTTATGGGCAAGCTTAGACCCCTTTCTGTTTGATGGTCATGAAATGTTTTAAGACTTGATGTTTATATATTTTTGTTGTTCTTATTTGGATTATGTTATCGATATTATTATTCCAGTACAATTGTGATATGTTAGATATAGAATTAAATAGATGTGACTTAATGGACAAACTTGAAAGAGAAATCTACTATTTAGAGTGTGACGTGAACATATATAAGAGGGTTAATGACCCACTCCAAGCACGTTGGTCTCCCCGTGTGAGAAACGGGTTCAGGGCAGGTCATTCCCATGTCACAGATCCGAACCCGGCCCACTTCATAGCCCGAGGATTTGGGTCGTGACACTTATCCTTAAACTTATGGGGCCCACCATCCTGAATTGAGTCAAAACTGCAATAAGAAACTCAACTGTTTGATAATTACAACCAGACACTCCATTAATTGCAACAATCCCTACATGTTACAATTAAACTCTCAAGGATAAGAATATTACATTGAGGCCCTTCTTCATAAACCTTTTCACAAAAACATCATTCCAGTATACAATATCCCTCAATGACCCTCAGGGCAACAAACTAATCACTGTCAAACCCTTTTGGTCATTGGTAAATTATCTCTAGGACATTAATGGATCAATTAGACATTAAAAATATTTTTTATTAAATTCGTTTTCAAAATAATTATTTATTTAATTAATATAATTTTGAAAATCATTTTGACAAACACTTTATTAAAAACACTGGATTCAAAATTACATGTCCAATCAATTCATGTTATTCCTAGATTGAATATTCCTCCATATCATTAGGACAGTGGATTCCTTGTTGAGTATTTATGTTTTCTCAAGCATTAAGCTAAGTATCAAAGCTACCCATGATATAACCACCAATTAGGCATCATTAACTGGCAACTCAAAATAATCAACTTAAATAACTTAGAGAATCACAAGTCCTTCAAGTCAAAGGATTAGTCTGTAAGTTATGAACATCATTTACTCTGACAATGAAGTTTTACTAAATGTATTCATTATGGATCCCCTTAATGTATTTGAATTATGCATCTACATGTAAGTCTAGAGTCTCACTCCAGTGATTGAGATCCCATCACTCCATCATATGACAACTATACACATAACAGCCTTTTAAGTGATGTGCATAGCATCACCTATAGCTGTAAAGTTTCAAGCTTACAAGAATTAGATAGTCAGATCTCTCCACACATAATCTATGTGTCTAACATCCTACTGTTACCTAAGGACAACTTATGTCATCTCATAAGATCAAAACAATTACCTATAAATAAAATTTATTCACATGTGATGGTGGAACAAAGTACTTTATTAGTAATGATAAACAAATAAATACTATAAAACGTGTCTATGATGGCTTTGTCAAGACACCTATTCTAACAATCCCCCACTTGTCCTCAAAGCCACTCATGAACTAGTTTAACACCTATATTGTCTATATAAACATCAAATACTTTATGAGATAATGTTTTTGTCACAGGATCTACAAGATTATCTATGGAGGCAACTTTAACAACATCAATGTTACCTCTCTGAACTATGTTACAAATCAAGTGGTACTTTCGTTCTATGTGCTTAGATCTTTTATGACATCTAAACTCTCTTATATTTATAACTGCACTACTATTTTCATAATAAAGAATAATGGGTGACTGAATAGAGGGTACTACGTCAAGCTTTAACAAAAACGTTCGTAACCAAACACCCTTTGTTGCTTCACAAGCTGCAATATATTATGCCTCTGTAATGGAGTCTACAATACAATATTGTTTCACACTTCTCCAACTAATGGCTCCTCCTCCCATGATATAGACATATCCAGATGTTGATCTTCTCTCATCTTTATCTGCCTGGAAATCTGAATCGGTATAACTAGTGACTAATAGATTTTCATTTTCATAGACCATAATATATTCTTTAGCCCTTCTCAGGTACTTCAAGACATGTTTCACTGTTATTTAGTGAAACTCTCTTAGATTGCTTAGAAACCTACTCACTAAATCAACCGCATAACAAAAATCTAGCCTTATGCACATCATAGCATACATGAGACTACCTACTACAGATGCATAGGGATATCTCTCCATATGTATCTTCTCTTCAAGAGTCTTAAGAGACTGCCCTTTAGAGAGAACTAAACCATGCCTTACAGATAGAAACCCCCCTTTCTTTTAGTCTTTCATGCAAAACTTTGCCATAATTTTGTCTATGTAGTTGGTCTGAGATAATCTTATCATCTTGTTCTTCCTATCCCCAAGAAATTTGATCCCTAATATGTAGGATGCTTCACTAAGATCTTTCATGGAAAAATTATTTCATAACCAAATCTTTATTGTTGACAACAACATTCCTACATCATTCCTAATGAGTAGAATATTATCAACATAAAGAACCAAAAACACAACACTTTCATTCACTTTCTTATGTACACATGGCTCTTTGGGATTTTACTCAAATCCAAATGATTCAATTGCTTGATCAAATCGAATATTCTAACTTTTAGATGCTTGTTTGAGGCCATAAATCGATCTTCAAGCTTACACACTTTACTTTCTTAGTCAGGATATACAAAACCCTTTGGTTGTAACATGTAAATCTCTTCATCCAAGATTCTATTCAAAAATGATGTTTTAACATCCATTTACCAAATCTCATAATCATAGTGTGCAACTATAGACAACATAATCCTAATGGATTTAAAACATGGCTACTGGCCAAAAAATGTCTTTATAATCTATTTCTTTTTCTTGATCATAATCTTTCGCCACTAACCTTGCTTTAAAAGTTTTGAAATTGCATTAAAGTTATCTTAGGGGGGTGAATAAGATATCTAATTTTTAATTACCCATTTTCACAGAACTTAGGATTTATTTTAATTGATTTTAATCTAAGTGTGTGTGTGTGTTGTAAGGTGACTACTCAAGTATTTTTTCAAACATGTAATGAGCAAGAGTTAAACATCAAAGTAAAGAGACAAGCAATCACACACTCAATCTACAACAAGAGATTTATAGTGGTTCGAGACTAGGGCCAACGTCCACTCTTCTAAAGCTCACCATTGAGCTTAGGTATAATTCATTTAGGCATTATTACAACCTAGGTCAATATACAAAAACTAATTATTTGTTCACAAGCAAGATATACAACAACACTCGGTGTCTCTAGCAAGTGTGAACTACTTCCGGTGTTTCCGACGGAGGTAGTTAAGCTTCCTGTGTCTCAAGTAGAAGCAACGCAATCATAATAGTAAAGATGAATGCAAAGTAAAGTAATATTACTACAAAATAGTTGATGTTGCAAGTTGCTCAAACTAGGGTGCTCCTTATTGAACTAGTTTGCCTTAGCTACCCATAAGCTCCAAGTACTTGGCTCTAGTGCTCCTTGAGCTCAACCATATGTGAGTTTCCTCTTGGGAAAGACTCACCACAAGTTCTCCTCAATAGTAGTAGAGTGGTATTTAAGAAGAGAGAAAGAAAGAGTGATTCTAAAGTGATGTTAGCTACTCAAGCTCAAAACCAGTAAAGTAATCAAGTTTTTCTCAATGGGAGAACTCAAGCTTAAAACCAATAAAGTAATCAAGTTTTTCTCAGTGGAGGAAGCTCTCAATGTAGTAAACTTTGTAACCCTCTCTAGGTGGCTTTGAGTATTGGTATTCTTTACCCTAATGGAAAAAGTTCCATTTTAATAGAGGTAAAGTGCACCCATAACCTTTTGATTTGAATCTTTTAAAACATACATGTTGATGCAAGAGCATCATTTGTCGAATCCATGGACAAAAGTGTGGAAAAAGTTCCAACAATCAAGCCTTGAAGACTAAGACTTAAGCTGGGCCCCAACACCCAAGAGGGTAAAGGTATACATGTAGCTTCATAGGGTTCATGTGGTATGACCCAAGATGTATCCCCACACATGGTTGAACACCCCAAAATGACTCCAAGAGAATGTGGACTCCCCTAAGTATCATAAAATAGTGA
This sequence comes from Platanus orientalis, assembly GCA_025762735.1. Lineage (NCBI taxonomy): Eukaryota > Viridiplantae > Streptophyta > Magnoliopsida > Proteales > Platanaceae > Platanus > Platanus orientalis. Next base: position 1,029 of record JAOXJP010098283.1, on the reverse strand, counting down.
AAATACAAAATTCATTATTTGTGATCGATCACAAACCCCATGATCGATCAAAAAAGTGAAAAATGAAGTTTTCGCTATTTGTGATCGATCATAAGACCCATGGTCGATCATAAAAGTAAGAAATAAAATTTTCACTGTTTGTGATCGATCATAAGACCCATGATCGATCACAAACATGAAAAATGAGGACCCGAGGACTAGGCCTCTTCTCCATGATTGATCATGGACATGGGACCTAAAGACTGCATGATCGATCATGGACTAGTTGTGACTTAAGTGAGGGCTCACACCCTGGTGACACTCCCGAGCATATTTTGGAGGTCATGAAAATTGACTCCATGATCGATCATGGCTGAGTGTTTTGAAAGTCCACAAAAACTCTATTTTTGAATGGATGACTATTTTCTCTTACCTGTTTGAAAAGATTCTAATCCAAGGATTGTGAGTCTTTTCCGTCCTCTATAAAAGAAAATGTTTCGCTTTAGGAAAACACAAATTCAAGAATTCAAGAGAGTGTTATTTACTTTACTAAAAAGAGTCTCCAAGGGTTAAACACCCTCTTCCTTTAAGCTTAAAAGTTCCTCAAAAAAATCTCTTTTGGTTCTCTCTTAACTCAATTTAGCTAGCATCTACTTGAGAAGTGTGGTTTGGGTCATCCCTTGTGGAAACATCTTTGTGGTTGACCTAGTTAAAGAAGTTTTAATGTCATAGCTTGAAAAAGAAGTGGGTGTATAAGAAAAACCAACTCAACAAGGAGCACTCCTACATGTGATAAGAACAACAACATCAACCAACTTAGTAGTAATATTTGTTATTCCTTTTGCATTCATTCACATATTCATTCATTCTTTATTACCTTGGTTCCACCAGAGACACCAGAAGCTTTACTACTTCCGTCAGAGACATCGAAAGTAGTGCACACTCCTCGGAGATACCAAGTGTTATTATGTAACTTGCTTGTGAGCAAGTAGTTAGGTTTTGTATGTTGACCTAGGTTGTATGTGACAATCTAAATGAAATATACCTAAG
>JAOXJP010098282.1:0-28454 GCA_025762735.1 Platanus orientalis | reverse complement strand
CCATAGCTGCAAATTATGGGTTAGTAAGAGAATGGGAGGGAAAAGATGTTGGATTTCCGCATGGGAAGGATCTATGGAGAAGTATTATAAGTAATTTCAAAGATTTTATAGATTATTAGTTGTAGAGTATAAGATGGGAGGAGACTTAAATTCTGGGAGGATCGACAGTGTGGTGAAAAGCCCCTTAAAAGGAATTTTTTTGAAAATATTCAACATTTGTAGAAAATTAAAAAATGTAAGAGATTATATACCTCAAAATGGGGGAGATATTTCCTATCAAAAAACCTTAAGGAAAGCTTCAAATGATTGGAAGATCCTTCCAGCTGCTAATCTTTTATATATATTAGAAAAAATTCACTTATTCACTTAGGAGGGGGATGGGAAGGAAGATTGTAAAATCTAGAATTTATAGGCAAATGGAGGTTTGTCAGTGAGATCTTACGTTAAGATGTTGTACAAAGTAGATCCGATTAACATTCCTTGGAAGAACATTTAGTTCTAACCAATTCCATTCAAAGTCCAATTCTTTGTGTGAACCAAAGTTGTAGGGAAGTTTGGTACAAGATGAGAAGTTCACTTCGTGGAAAGCGCTCTTTTGAGAAGCCAATTCAATTCCGTTTCCCTAAATAGTGTGAAGCACCCTTCCCATGTTTGGAAAGTACGGTAAAGTGATTGGAAAAGCCTCTAGAGAAGCCAATGGAAATGTCTAGAGAATCAACTAGGAAGTGATCCAATAAGTGAAATTTAATTTTATTTAATGTAAACCCTATTGTACTGGCATTGAACAAAATATTTTCTACAAGATTTAGTATTAGTTTTATTATTTATATTATTTTAAACAAAGTCTTCTATAGTCCGACTCTAAGATGCCTAGTTATCTACAAAAAATATATTAAGATAACATTTTAGGTATGGCTAGCCATAATAATATCAAAATGGTTTGCATATTGATTTATATGCAATATTTTTGTCACTTGCATGATATATTTTTTAGGTTTATTTATTACCTTATTGAGTTTATTCACATTATGGTATTGTTGTTGTACCTATTGATTGTAACTTATAATTATTTCCTTGAAATCAATTATTTTAGTTGTACTTGTTGGTTGTAGACTTTTTGTCATTTACTTCCTATTAGTATTCATGTATTCAATGATGCAGACATTGGTGCTACATCCTATGTGGAGCCCACACGTGCAGCCTAGGTGGGACACACATATGTGCAACCATGGTGGACATCACTTGGGCAACACTTTGGCATCATCATGACATCACTGGGAGAGTTATTGGAGTTTATGTTGCTGTTTTTATGTTTTTCTTTATTATTTTTCTGTTATTAGTCATAGGACATAGGGGTCATATTAGTTTTTGTTTTTGGGTTTTTTGAGAACTCTATGTTATTTTCTAGTAAGGCATCACCTTATAACGAGGACGAGACATTGTTTTGAATTATTATTGATGAATGAAAAAAAAAAATTGGAGGCACTCGGCTGCTACTCCTTTTCTCCTTTCTAGAGATTGGAAAACCGTAGGTAAGACTCCTAGGTTTTGGGTTATCTTCTTTCTGGTTCTGTGGAATATTTTAGTGAATTTGAATTGTTATTATCAGTCTCTGAATGAGATCTTCCAACAAGCTGTTGAACTATCTCATTATTGAATTAAATCAACCACCTTAGCTATCTTATGAGAAGCTAGTTGTCTTATGAATTGCTATCATGAATAAGTCCCCATATAAATAAGGTCTTACTTAACATGTATTAGTTTTTAAAAGTAAAAGTCATATTTCCATCACTTTAGGCCTTATTTTCATGGATTAAACTTGCCCATTGGCTTGATTTTGGTGTCATTAGAAATATGAAATCAAGTTTCAATCGATATGTTTCAGCCGAAGTTGAACCAATTAGTATACACCATAGTTACCAGAGCGAGAAGCAAAAGCGAGAAGCAATGTGAAAGCAAAAAGCAGGAAGCGAGGCTCAATAAATCCTTGGGATGCGAGAACCAAAAACCGATAAAGAAACATTGGAAAATGGGTAGGAAGTGATTGAGAAGCAAGTAAAGTGAAATTTGGAAGTAACTTCAAACCATTAGAAAAAACTATTATGAAATGGAAATAATAGGTGAATAAGCGATTACGGGTAGGTAGTAAATAAGAAGTCTACAGCCAATAAGTACTTGTACAATAATTGATTACTAAGATGAAGTAAATAACCGAACTTATGATCAATAATTTCAACCACATTAGAATAAAGTGAATAAATTTAATAAAGTAGTAAAAAACCTAAACCCTATGCTATGTAAGTAACAAAGAATCATGACATATAGATCAATATGCAAACCACTTGTTATTAGTAAGGCCAGCCAATTATAAAGATTCAAATAAGATGGTTTTCTACAAGGTATTTTATAGTTGGGATTCATGTAGTAGACTCCAAATAGTTGGGATAAGGCTGTTGTTGTTGTAATAAAATAATATAAAAAAATAAAATATTAATACTAAATCATTTATTTCTAAAAAATCATTACCAAATTTTGAAGATAATATTTTATTCAATACTAACAACATAAGATTTACAGTAAATAAAACATAATTTTGTTTCTTAGATTGTTTCCCAATCGATTCTATAGGCTTTTCTACTCACTTTCTCCAAAGACTTCCACTTGCTTCCCCAATCACTTGACCGTGTTTCCCATGTTTAGGAAGTGCATTTCCCACTATTTGGAGAAGCGGTTTGGAATTAGCTTCCAAAACGAGCTTTCCACCTTGTACCAAGCTTCCCTGTAACTATGGTATACACCATAGTCCATGGAGTTTTAAAATTCTATCGGCTATACGTGCCAAAAGGTTTTGGTATCAATACGTATTGACATCGAATGATACCGACCGAAACCTACCACATTTTCTTAAAAACCCATTGATCTTCGTCTTTTACTTAATACTTAATTGGTTGCGATCATACACATCTTCAAGGACTCCATTTGAGTCTATTTGAATCAAAACCTACGATTTGGCCACGGATCAAAGAATCAAACACAGAAACTAATTTTTTTAGAAGAACTATGGTAAGTCCCAAACTATTACTCCTTTAGGCCTAGATTTTTTATATCATGCATATTTTTTCCCAAACCAGTCAATTTAAAATATATACATATACATTGTTTTTTATGAATTTGAAAAAAGCAAACCAAATGCGCATAATGTGGTTTGATTATTTTATATATGATATAACCATACATGTTCTACATAATGCTGCAATCTGGTATTTTCTGGAATAAAAATATTAATAAAAAAATATGTTTTTATTAAAAAAATAAATGAAGGGACCTAGGTGTGTAATGGTGAGTAATGATTCCTTTTTGACATTTCTTCAAGTTTAATCCAAAATTCCAAGGTTTCCATAATGTCCCCATAGTTTACATATGCGACAGTGAATGACATGAGAGTATCGATTTCCAACAACCGCCATAGATGATTATTTTGTGTATGTAATGATGCCTAGGTGTGTATTCGTGTTTATTCTATCATATCCTGAAGTTTTATCAAAAAATTCCAACATTTTCTTTATAGTTTCCATGGTTTCCGATACAAAAAACATAAGGACCAATAATTATACCGAAACCGAACATTTGAACCTCAGTTAGAAAGGTTATTCAGTTACTGTTCCAATGAGCCAAAGATTTCATGAATCCAATATGATTTGGGAAAGTTATGGCCAAAATACTAGAACAATATCAATTTGTTATAATAAATAAGTCTATAGGATTTGTTGCTTTAATCACGAGTCACTTTAAGTAGTTGCTTGGTAGTTAATGTTGTCTAGGATTTGTAACATCTCTCTCTCTCTCTCTCTCTCTCTCTCTCTCATGCTTCCCTTAATGCTTTTTCAGCTCATCCAACACCTGCTTAAATTCAAAACAAAAAAATGACTGTAAAAGAAAAAATCAAACAAAAAAAAAAAATGTAGAACTGTATAAAACTAAGCACCAAATAAGTTTCTTTTGGCCCTAGTTTAAGTCTGCAATTGCAGAGAGGTGTCCAGCATAGCAGCCTTGAAAAGCACAATAATTTCGAAATCATATTACTACTACATAAAAGCCCTTATAGCTATCTTTTACATGCATTTTTCTTTTTTTTTTTGGGGATGAAGTCTTTTATATGCATACACACACACACACATGAATATGTATGTATGTGAATACGTGTAACTTTGATATCTTATTACTAGGTAAAAGCTTATTTTTTATAGCTGTCCTTTAAAACAGTTTTCCCCATGTAAGAACATAAGAGTAACTGATTATGGGTGTAGATTAATACCAGGTAAGTTTATACCCTACTGTGAGTTAACCCCTGTAACAAAGGGTAACTTATTATTAGTGTTACAAGACCTAGTGAGTAACTTCGAACCTTAAAAAAATTGTAGCAATTTGTGTGGTGTCAGTGTGTGTGTGGAAGAGATAAGTGAAGTCAGGCAAGCATCAGCGATAGATGTGGGGGTTTCCTGCAGTATGAAGTGGAGAAGAGTTTGTCACTGAAATGGACTAGAATTCATGTGAAGATAATGCAGGGGGCTGCCTTTGAAAAGGTAGTAATTCCCTGCTATAATGGGCCCAACAGAACTAGAAACCAGCTTTAACAAGTAGGAAGTGAAACAAAAGTCAATTCTGGAATTTTCAGGTCAGATGTATGAAATGACCAAAATACCCGTGTACAAGGGTCAGAATTCTCTGCAACTTTACAGGGTATCACTTAGGTCTATGATGAATCTCTGTACCAAATTTCAGATTATTCCAATAAGAATTGATATATCAAATTATAAAATAACAGTCAACAGAATATTTTAAGGGAGGAACCTTAAAATAGACCAGGCCAAGGTTTCTATAATGAAAAGTACATAGAATCAAGAGGAAATTTAGAGAAGTTTAGGGAATTAAATAGGGTTTAGATTAGTGAAGAAAACCTTAACAAGAAGCCACAGAAATCTGGGTTCCTAGAGTAGGCGATTTTACTAGAACCATAACCCAGAAAAGTCTGTTATAGAAAGAAGCAATCGAGTTTAAGATCTAATAACCAAAATTTAAAGCAAAAATCTAGAAGGACCTTTCAGAGTTATATAGAGGGTTAAATTAGAGACAAAACCAGAGAAAATAATTAACAAGATACCTGGTTTAAGAAGTGGCGATTGATCCTAAAAGAGCCCCAGAAATCCAGTTGTGGGGTCTATTTATGCTGCCCAGATTTTCAATAACAGTCACCTCCTCCTTGAAGAAACCCCCAGTCAATTGTATATTAAGTCCTCACAGGTAGCAGTCAAGGGAAGAAGAAAGAGAAATAAAGAGGAATAAGAAGAAGAGAGGGTTCGATCAAGAGAAAGAGAGAAGAGGGGAGATAGAGGGAGTAGCCCAGCCAAAGGCTTCAAAACCCACTATTTTATTTCAATCTTCAATGAATATCATAGTTCATGTCGTCAGTTCATTATATAGACTCCAAGACACCTAAAACTTAGCAACAACCCAAAATAGAAACTCCTAAATACTCTAAGAAACTTGCTAACAAAACTTTCTAAACCGTCTAGAAAAGGGTTGTCGACTAACCTAGTTCAAGGCCCCACATATGTGACTAAAGGACCACAACAAGACAAAATAAACTAGCTGCCGACCCTCTCTCTACATACCCATCCTACCCTTGGCTATAAAGCCTTATTACAAAATTATCCCTATGACTTAAAATCCCCAAAAACTATGGCACTAATGACCTTATTACAATCATGTCCTAAATACTAAAACCTCTTAAAAAAGACTCCTGATCGACCAGCATTAGTCTTGGGCTTCTCTTTGGGCTTGAGCTCCCAAAGTGAGTAGCTCTTACCCATCCAAGAGAGTGCTGCTGCATCACAAGAATCTGCTAAAAGCCCTGCCAATGATATGGATATCTAACCAGGTGAGTGTATTTCGGCTGGTAGTGTGGAAAAAAGAACTCTACACGATCTCCGCAGCTCAGAGTACAGAGGAGAGCGGGACTGAAGTCAGTTGGAGTGGGAAAAGTTCAGGAAAAAAAAAAGTAAGGGGGCTGCTAGCATCCCCGCTGGAGAACAACCAAGGAGGGAGACAGGTTGATGTGAGGAAGGAAGGAAGCCATTTGGCAATGCTTGTTGTTTCTGCCGAGATACAAAAGGAAATAGACCATCAGGCACACCATTTGTAATGTCACAGCCAGATGTTTCTCTCTGTCACAACCATGCGGCACCCTGACCATTACCTGGCCAAGGCCAGCCTTACCGCCATGGGAGCCCTTCTCTAACCCAGCAACATAACCCATAACGCACCGACAAGGATACCGCTTGATGCATCAAATCCCGCTTGACCAGCCCACAAGCTCCTTCCTAGCGTCGTCATGATACTTGTCCCACCCATAGGATCCTTTGTCATCGCTACCTGTTAGCCAACTCCGAACCATACCAATCCAAGCATACGACTAGTCAACCACCACAGCGCACGAACCATTGCATCGAAGTGCATCTCAAACGCCTACAAAGCTCTTGACAATCTGCATGTAGTATTTGAAAGCCCAATATACCTACAACACATCCTCGAGCTACCACCCGAGACATTACACCCAGTGATACCCATAGCACCTTATAAGGGAACCATGGCATTCTTCGCAAGACATCACTCACCATCTTGCTTGGCCACTGAAGTGATCCTTTGTTCAAGGCCAAGCTCATGCTAAGCACCTGGATAGATACACCTGAGCATGAGGGCCACAAGATAGTCAACATTGTTGCATATAGTATGTTAGTAGTGCACACACAGGTAGCCTCTAGCTTGAAGCCAATGCACAGTGCTTCCCACATTAGGGCCCCCAAGCACAATCCCTTAGGAGAACCCAACTCCAAGAGAACCCTAGGCAATCCCTCCAAGAAGCCTAGAGTCGCCCCCAACCCATGTTCAGATACCTCGCAATTTAAGCTCATGTGAGCTAGGAGCATGTTGCATTGCATGGCACATTGTCTGTCATGCCGCCCATGCCTCCTTGCCCATGCAAACACCAAAAGATATGTCCGCGATAGTATACTCAAGGCATCGATGTCGCATTTCCCAAGAAATAGATGAAAAGCATAAATGATTATGGCAATCAAAAAAAAAAAGAAGCCTTGAGCCAGTAATTGTTCAACACATGGCTTTTTCAAAGCCAAGTTCTTAAGGATAACACAAAAGGTAAAGCGTGGGCCAAGCTAATTCATGAGGACCAAACCATGGGCTAGTGAGAAGTTGAATTGACCAATTCAAATTGAGACTCATTCCAGGATTTTCATCGGGAAGAATGAAGCTAAGAACCATATTTGCTATCATGCACTCAGCTTCAAAGGTGAATGATAGTAGAAACCACTAAAAGGGTCTTAATCCTGCCTCACTAAACGAAGGTGCTGATAAAAAGAAAGAAATCAGGTGGAGCCAATCACAAAGGCCTATGGGGATTCAAATCAAAGAAGGTAGAAATGAAAACAAGAAGAGAAGACAAGAGGTTATCAGCAAAGAAAAGCGGTGCAGCAAGAGCCAGATTCAAAAGGGAGCGAACATGAGTCATCAAAAGGGTATGAGGGCCTTCTCAAAGATAGTTCTGGGTGATCTCTGGCAGTTGGGACTTTAAAAGAAAAAGAAAAAGAAAGGGGAAAAGAAGGGTGGGACTGATGACAAAGGGTCAGCACACCTGGGTTGAAGATGGAGAGGTGCCAGATCCTTTAATACATCAGGGGGAGATGTTCCATACAGAAGGAAAAGAAGCAAGAGGGAACAAAGAGATAAAGGCATGGGAGGAAGGAGCAATTGGGGACCAAAAAATTATGGAAGTCAACATGTTCATCTCATAGACTTTTGAAGACAGCAAAGAGGTGGTTGAGGCACCGAAAAAAGAACTTATTATGGAGGAGAAACCAATTCTGATGCTGCCACTGCCCCTACATTGGATTGGGTGTTGCTAAAGGTGATGGAGATGAGTAAATTTCTAGGTATTTCTTTAAAGGGGTTGGAAGAAAATTGAATGGAGGAGTCGGAGCACACAAAGAGGAGGGGTAGGAAAAAGGGTAGATCCAGTGGAAGCAAAGGAAGAGAGCTAAAGAATTTTCCGTCCAGAAATTACAATGGAAGGGAGAAGGGTGCAGGAGCAGCGGAAGGAGGGGAAGAGAAACGACAAGAATGATGATGAAGATTGCCATTCTCTTCTCTCATGGAATGTTAAGAAGATGAGGAGGAAGGAAATGAGGCTTTGCTTAAAAAATATGTGCTCAAGGTAGAAGGTAGATGTTTTGGTAATTCAAGAACCATGTTACACCAAATGGGAAAAACTAAAGAAGTTGATCTATGGAGTAGGAGACGGTTTGGCTTTATCAATAAGGTTGTAGTAGGCAAAGCTGTGGGGCTGCCAATGGCTAGAACAAAGAAGTTATAGAGGTTCTGGATTCCCAAATAGATGATTTCTCGATGTCAATTAAATGTAGAAATGTGGAAGATGATTTTGTCTAGGTCTTCACAGGGGTTTATGGTCCTACGGTCCAGGATTTTCGAGACAGCTTTCGGAAAGAGTTACAAAGGATGGTGTCAGATTGGCCAATGCCTTGATGTATTGGTGAAGACTTTAATGCAATCCAATTCCTATGTATCGGCCCATATGAAAAAGTTCTCAAAGTTTATAGACAAACAAAATTTGATAAATCTATAGTGTTGGGAGTATCTTACACTAGGTCTAACAATTAGAAGGTGTCAACCATGAGTAGGGTGGAGAGATTTATGATCCCTAGTGAGTGGGAAGATCATTTTTTGTTAGGTCTTTTTTATTGTTAATGTCCATCTCAAAACAAAGAGTGTACATGTAACATGGTCATGTTGTAGGACTTTATTATGTAACTTGTATATTCATGTAAGTCCAAGTTTAGAGTTCGGGAAAACACCAAGAAGAGCCAAAGAAACTCAAGCATTGTTGAAGAACTTCAAGTCTCAATTGCAAGTTACCTCCAAAAAGCCAACTTTCAGTTCAAAGGAAAATTAGCAAAGGTTGGTAAGTTGGGTTGGAATGAGCTGAGAAGTCAAAATACACTTTGAGAGAGTGATACACATTGACCCAAGACCTTAAGAACATTGACCAAGGTTAGACCAAGAAAAACAGGGAAAAATAACTCAAAAAACCCAAAACAGGGCAATTCTAGACCTTGGTCCCAACTAAACCAGTAGCTAGGACCGGTCCCAGACCTTCTAAGGCACCATGACTGATCCCAAGAAATCAGGACCAGTCCTAGGTGCAAATCTAGCCTTTTCCATTTTTGAAAAGGCTCCAAAGTCCAAACGGCTCTTTTTTTACCGTTTTTTATAGCCATTGGGACATTTTGAACGTCTTTTTGCATTCTATAAAAAGGCTATTAAGCCCCTAAGAACACACACAACACACATAAAATGAATCCATAGTCAAATACTTGTGAATTCATGTCAAAGAGAGTGCCCACAAACGTATGAGTTAAATTCTCGTTGGCCTATGACCTTAAGATTTTTCCACAAAGTTAAACATATTCACGGTCTTGTATAAGCTTCCCAAACCTCCTTAGTTACATTCTTTAGAAGCAAAAGAAGATAGTGATTCTATAATCAAATTAGCCTACGAAAGAGGCAACCCGAAGCAAGAAGTTCTATACTTCAACAAAGTGTTCACAACCTTAGCCAAAGTCTCTGAAGGCGAATTCTCATCACACTTGTCGGAGTCAAGTGAAGCATAGTCCATCGTAGTCACTAGACGAAGTGTGCTCATCAAAGTCACTAGAAATGCACTTACAAGAGAGTGGGTTCTCTGAAACTTGTAAGTAAATCTTTAGGTTTTACTAATTTTCCTGTAATAGTTTAAAATAACTATTAATAAAAATTAAATAGGCTTAGGGGAGCCAGTTAGATAGTGGACTTAGACCCGGAGTGTCGAACCACTTTAAATCTTGGTGTTATGATTTATCTCTATGATCTTTGTGTAGAGTGTGCTTATTGCCTACTCTTGTTTATTTGGTTTACTAGTTCAATTTTTGCTGCAATCTTAATTAATCCAAAATTAAATCAAATAAGAGTTTTAATAGTTAAAAGAATTTTAAATAGGTGTAGATCCTATTCAACCCCCCCTCTCTAGGATCTTGGAATCGCCATTTCAAAATTTCAATTTTACCCAAGCTCAATAGGTTTCTATTCCAAACCCATCTTCAAACTACATTTCCATCGTCTTAAGAAGTGAAGAAAAAATAACGAGCGCATGCCCCTTTCCGTTTGAACTAATGTGGCTAGAATAGGCAGGTCTCAAGGAGAAACTAAGTGGTGGCACTCTTTTCAGTTTGAAGGTCCACCAGGCTTTGTTTTTAACATAAATTTAGAGTGTAGAAGGAGCAGCTGAAGAAATGGAACAAGGAGGTCCTATGCAGTGTGGAGGGAAGTAAATTGAAGTGGCTTCAAATGATTATTAATTAAGGATATTGACAAGAAAGAACAAGAATCTATCATTTCTGAGGAAAAAAGAATGAGACACATCACTCAAAAAACAGTGGTGAAGATGGGGGAGATTAGCTGGCAGCAGGAATCCACAATTAGATGGCTTAAAGAAGGGGATAAGAATACAAAGTTCTTTCATAAAATAGCCAAGATGAGATCTAAAGTTACTAGGATAGAGAAACTAAAGGTGAAAGATGAGTGGCATTGGAAAAAAGAAAGGATTATCAGTCATATAGAGGACTTCTACAAATCTTTGTATTTAGAGCCCTCAGAGTTTGAGCCTTGCTCTAAGGGGATAGAATGTAGCAGGATTCTAAAAGAGAAAAAAGAGTGGTTGGAAAGAACTTTCTCAAAACAAGAGGTGATGATAGGAGCCCCAAATAGTCTAAAGACAAAGCCATCAAATTGGACGGATTCCTATGAGATTTTGATGCAGACATTATGAAGAGATTGATGTATGTACCATCCCACAAGAAAACTAAGTACAAGTTATATGTGTAACATGGGTTAGTTTAGGCTTTAGGGTTTTTCAAAAGGTGGAGCAATTTTGTAATAAGGCCTTTTGTGCCAAAGGTAGTATAGGTTTATTTTTACTTAGGGTTGTTATTGTAATAAGGCTAAAAGCCAAAGGGTACTATGGGTTTTCTTGTGCTGGTTGTCCACTAGTGTTTTGTCCTTTTGTAAACCTCAAAAGTCAACAAAAAGGGACCCACACATGGGCTGATCAACAGCCCTTGTAATCCCTATTTTTAGTTTTTCGAAAATACTTTAGTCCCAAGTTTAGGTATTTAAAAGTTGCTAAATTAGAAAAGTCTATTTTTTTTGCATTGTAAGCCTATTTAATTGCACCCCTAGACATGAATTAAGCAGTGAAGATGAATTAAGTTTTTAAATTGAGATTGGCTATATTGAGCATGGCCCTCTCTCCAAGGGTTTTGTTTTATCCCTATCCCCTCCCTCTTCTTTGGGATTGCAACCATGCGCTCCCCTTATCTATCTCCCTCTTCTTCTCCTATCTTCTCTTTGGCGCAGCCGTTGGCTACCCTAGGTTTTACCTCAGCTCATCTCCTTCTAATTCTTTATCTTCTTCTCCTACTTCATCTCCTTCTCCTTCTGTCTCCATTCATCTACTTTAATCTGTGCTACCAATATCATCCTAGATTATTCAAGTTGCTGGAAATTGAAGGTCTTGCAGAAATTTGGAACATTCTATAGGACAAATCATGCACACTAAAAGAGGTAATCAGTCATTCTCTAACCAGTTCCTATTCTTATTTTAATTCTCATTCTAACCTAGGAACTCCATTAAATAATCTTGTTGTTTTACTGAATTAGATCAGTCCTATTGAACCTCTATGCTTTAATCTTGAAGAATTTTTTGGGTTCTAAAACAGTCAAAATACCCCCCCACCACCACCCTATTTTCATCTTTTCTTCAATTTTATTTTAGGGTTTTCATCCCCTATGTGTCCCCTTTTAATCCCCCAAAGCTTCCTATGATTCCCCTTTATCCTACCTTAGTTTCTAATCAAACCCTACTTACTGTTTTATGTTCTTTTCTCTTCAAGAACACTGCTAACTGATAAAGCTAGAGTTTCATATACTTTCACTCATCAAAATTACCTCAAACTTAGTATGGAGATCACTTATACACTCATCTAAATCCTTGTGAAATTCATAAAATTCTGACACACGAGCAGGGGTATTTTGGTAATCATGGGTTCTACCCAGAAATTCTAGACACCCTAAACAAGGTTGTCTCTCTTCTTTTCTCCCTCTCTCTAATCTAAATCCCTTCTATTCATTCTAAACTTCCTTGTTTTGTTAATTTCTCCCTAATTTTGTGAATATTTGGGTGTGCCTATCATTATTCCTTGGTTTAATTAAATCTTTCCTAGGCTTCCACAACTTTAATTTTGGGCCTACGAAAGCAAGATACACAAATTTAGGTTGTTGCTTATCAGTTTGGCCTAAACCTTGTGATATGCCGCATCAGATTTTATAAGGAATTCTGGAAGGTGGTGGACCCCAATGTTATAAAAGTGAGGGCAGACTTTGGAGATAGGTTTGAGTGGTATAAAGCTTGAGTTCTACTTTCATCTCCTTAATTCCAAAGCAAGAGGAGCTATAGAGTTGTGAGATTATTGGCCAATCAGCCTTGTGGGAAACTTATAGAAATTGTTGGCCATGGTGTTGGTTAGAAGATTGGAAACTGTGATAAAATTGGTGATTTCTCATCCTCAAAGAGCTTTAATTAAAAGTAGACAAATCCTAGACTGCTCCCATATTACCAATGAGTGCATTGATGAAAGGATAAGAGAAAACAAAGCCAGTGCAATATGCCAAATTGACAAAGAGAAGGCATATGATCACGTGAACTGGACCTTCCTCAATTTTGCAATGTATCAAATGGGATAAAAAAAAATGGCGCAATTGGATCAAGGCATGCATCTCATATCTCCTTATTTTTTGTGAATAAGACCTTGCAAGGTTTTTTTTTCTGCAGCAGTGAAGGGTTGCAGCAAGGCAACCCACTATCCCCATTCCTATTCATCATGGTGACAGAAGCTCCAGGTAGAATGGTGTTAAAGCAGAAAGGATTGGCATGCTTGAAGGTTTCCATGTGGAAGACACTGGCTTATCTATTTCGATGCATCAATTTGCTGATGACTCTATTTCTTTCTCTAATGCAGGCACGGAGCATGTAAAAAAATTGCATTGCATTCTCCTTTTGAAGGCAGCTTCTTGATTGTGCATTAACCTCCATAAAAATAAAATTATAGGGTAGGGGAAGTACCAACTTAAGGGAGCTGGCCAGCATTTTGGGGTGTGAAGTGGCTTCCCTTTTGAACCTCTCTTGGATTTCTGATGGGGGGAAACTGAAAGTCCAAATCACTGGGGAACCTAGTGCTTGAAAGGATAGAGAAATGGTTGCCCTCTTGAAAAGGAAAATATCTCTCAAAAGGCTAAATAATTACATTAGTGAAAAGCATGTTATCCAGCCTGCCCCTTTATTATCCCTTGCTATTTCCAGCCCCACTGTTACTGATAACCAAGATGGAGAAAATTCATAGAATCTTTCTGTGGAATAGTTGGGTTGGGAAAAGAAAGTTTCACTTGGTTAGCTAGAAAGACATTTTATGTCCCTATGAGCAGGGAGGCTGAGAATAAGACCCCTTAAGACAGTCAGCAAGGCACTGGCATTTTGAGGAGACAGAGAATCTATGAGGAAAAGTGATTCAAGCCAGGTGTGAAGTGCAAGACAGAAACTGGAACAGCAACATTCCCAATTGTTCTTATGGGACGGGCCAGTAGAAGGGGACCTCAAAAGGCTATGATACTTTTTTGGATCATATTACCTATAAGGTAAACAATGATGGCAGTAATAACTTTTGGTCCAATGTGTGGTGTGGCAACAGTTCTTTTCAAAGGTCGTTCCCCACTCTCTACAGTGAGCAATGAAGAAAGAAGAATCTATTGAAAACCATACGGTGAGAATTCATAATCCCGTCTTATGTAACTTGCACTTCAGAAGAAATATTAATGATTAAGAAGTGGAGGAAGTTTCAAATCTGCTGCGAAGTCTTAAGGGGGTGGAGATTGGAAGTTTTGATAAGAATGATGAATAATGTTGGAAAGATTCTAAAGGAGGATCCTTTTCGCTGAAGTCCTACTACAGCTCCTTGTGTCCCAATGAAAGGTGGGAATGTTCTGGCAAAGTTCTTGTGAAAATCTAAAGTAACATCTAAAGTGGCTTTCTTCACTTGGCTGGTGTTCTTGGATAGGATTCTTACGGTAGATCATTTGATTTCAATAGGCTAGGTCATGCCAAATCAATGAACTTCGTGCTAAGGCACTTTAATATCAATTGGGTAATGCCATTTTCTGCTGCTTCCCTACTTTGGATGTGAAGCATAGGGTTGGGGAAATCCTTGAGTTGGGAAAGGGAGGATGATTTGGAAGTGTGTCCCCTTTGCTATGTGCTAGGGTCTTCGGCTGGAAAGGAATGCTAGGACTTTCAATGGTTGTGTTTCAGAGGTGCCGAATATCCATGGAATTCTAGCAACTTTGTTTGGCTGGGTTTCAACTCTGCCTCTCTTTCATGGAGTCATATTCTAGGATTGGGTGTTTGGATGGAATGCCCTTGTATATGAGTAGTGGGTTCTGCAGCTATGTTGGGCTTTAGAATCTTGTGTTGTTTATGGGTCGGGTTTGCACCCTTCATGCATCCTGATCTGCTCTTCTCGTCTTTCATTTGATAAAATTTCCTCACAAAAAAAAAAAAAAAAAAAAAAAAAATAGAAACCATGGGGTACACCAAATTCATAACATAATTCAGCATTAAGCCATAGACTTTCTTGTGCAGAAGATAGTAAATATTCAGGATCTCTTACACTAACAGCATTCTCAAACAGCACCTTAGAAGAAAGCAAAGAGAAAAAAAAACCTACATAAATGGAGAAGTTACGACCCCTCTAGATGTAACACTAAGCCCATGTGCTATGAATTATGGATTAGCAATAGCAACTCCTAGTGTATAAGAGCACAATATAGAAAGTACGTCTTGGTCATATTCCATGGCTCCAAGAACATACCTTATATTCCAATTCCATTTTTCTTTTATTTATAACCTTAAACAATAGAAGCTACATATAAAAGATACAACTCTATCATACAATCTTCCTACATACAACACATTAATGTTTTATAACGTGTACACTGTAGCATTTTAACCGCGGAACATGGCTAACACCAATACTACATTTTTAAAAATCAAGTACATTCATTTACCTACTTCCCTTCTTCGGAACAGATACCCCATCTTTGGAATTCCCACCTGCCATCGTGGAATGAATAAAAAGCTCACACTTTTATTAATTTGCCCTCACGATAGAAAAGCATTCATATATTCATATTTTGAAACAAAATAGAAGTAAAATAAATTTTAATACTGAAGATTGAAAAAAAAACTAAATGCCACTAAAACAGTGCTCCTCAAAAACAAACACCAACCTTCAGAATCAGTCTTCAATCTCTCGCTCGGATTGACTGTTCCTCCTCTAACAAAAGCCTTCGACCCTGGTGTGTTATCCCCTTGAAAGGACTCTACAAATTCCGCATACAAGCGAGCAGCTTCATCGTCCGCTCTCTGCAAAACGAGAAACCAATTAACCAACTCAGTCCCTGTTCACTTAGCCAAATTGGCTTGCTAGAATTGGGGAAGAAAAGAATTATGCCTTTTTCTTGGCCTCTTCCTCTTCTCTGTGCTTCTGAAAAGGGGTTTTCTTCCGTGTAACTGAGAACGAATTCATCTTCTCATTATATGCTACAAACCCAAGAGGGGCAAAACATCAAAAATCAAAACCCAGGTCATAAAATGCATCCAGAGTTAAAA
Organism: Platanus orientalis; assembly: GCA_025762735.1. Classification (NCBI taxonomy): domain Eukaryota; kingdom Viridiplantae; phylum Streptophyta; class Magnoliopsida; order Proteales; family Platanaceae; genus Platanus; species Platanus orientalis. Next base: position 12,550 of record JAOXJP010098282.1, on the reverse strand, counting down.
CACACAATCAAAAAGTCCCAAAGGATTAGGGTTTTTAACAAGTGCATAAAATTCCTCGACAAGGACTATCAACCAAAAAGAAGCTACTGAAGATACAAGCAGTTCAAAAAGAGAGAAGCTGTATATGAATCCTCGTTCTCCCATCAATTGCTTCAGATTTATGAGCTAAAAGTCATCATTAACCAAAGCACACACAAGAAAATGCATCAACTGAAGTAGAGTTTCAAGCTTCAACGCCAGACCCGAAAACCCATTGAAATAAGTGAATTAAATATAAGTGATAAAAGACCAAAATCAAAATAGTGCTTACAGTATAAGAACATGAAAAAAGAAAAAGTTAACAAGTACTGATACTTACAAGATAGAATAGAAATTTTTTACGGAAACCGAAGTGGGAGCTTGATTTCTATGGGTTCAGTGGTTATAGAGGATTGGAGGGATTTGTGCCCGCCCGGCGATTCGCAATGACGACCGCTGTGAAACAAGCAAAGGAGGTAGAATTGAAGGGAGAGGATTTTCTTATACTTGCGGGTCAGCTTGGATTAAAATGCAGGTTCTAAATGTGAGGAACCCTACTGATCACCACAGAAGGGCCCAGCTCAGGTTGCAACATAGGATCCACTTCATTCTGAATGTTAGAAGTCTATGCAAATGACGGTTCAGATCGTCCTGTTTGATTGACTTTTTGTGTAAGTTTTCCTGCGTAGAATCACAGTAGTTTATAATATGGAAAAGCCCAGGGGCCCCCTACAACTTCATTTCTTGTCAATGAATTTGAGGCGCCAACTCCGATAAGGCCGGTAATTGGGCCGGTCCGGCCCAAATTTTAGGCAGGCTTGAATTCGGGCTGGGTCAAGTTCGAGCCTCGGTTTTAAGCCCGAAGTATTTTCAAGTCAAGCTTGAGTCTGATCCTTGTATAATGAGCTTGAGCTAAGCTGGGCTCAGTTCGGCTCATTGGCATCTCTAGGTAGGGGCATGCCGCCTCTCGAAAATAAAGGTCATGGCCTCTCGGGGTCAAAGCCCTCCTATGACATTCCTATCATTCCATTGTCTATTTTGGGAACATGTCAAAACTTTTTTAAAAAATGCATAAATTAGTAAATAAATAATGGCTCTAATGATGCCACATGGTGGCTGTCAGTGAGTCATGAGCTGAGTTGGGCTTCCAATTGAGCTTGTTTGGGCAAGTGGGCTATAATTTAAACCTTTGGGAGCAAGCTTGGGTCATAGGTTATTAGGTTTAAGTTTTCAGACCCGAAGTAGTAAGCTCCATTATGCCCAAATTGAATTGGGTTTGCCTCAATCTTAATGAGCTTGAGGCTGATTTGAGTATAAGCTGGGCTGGGCAAAAAAAACTCAGCTTTTTGCCGAGCTCAGCTTGTTGACACCTAGAGGAGACATGGGTGGAAGGAACAATTTGGTGGTGAAAGCCAAGAGTGTTGCTCTAGAATAGAGCCTGACCTTTCGCTCAGGAAAATAGATACAAGATAGTGGAAGTAATTGGAGTAGAGCAATTAAAAATGAGAAGGTACACTTGAAAAGGATAGTTAAAGAAATTAAACTAAGTTCCTAAATGGAAAGACAAAATACTAAAATCGACCACTAGACAATACAGGACAATAGGCTGGAGTGGCTGAGGAACAATTATCATAGAGGATGGCCAGGCTATCTACCGAAGAAGGGGATATGGAGAAAGAAGAGTAAACCGTTGAACACAACCATACTTGTTGGGGACTAGTGGTGGGCATGGGTCGGGTTCGGGCAAGGCCATGGTAGGCCCGGCCTAAGCCCACTATATTAGGCATCAGGTTCGGGTCTAGAATTTTTTTAATATTTAGGCCCAAACCTGATTCTTTTGATTTCATTGGGCCTCGGGGTGGCCCATGAATTTCACAAAACAATAAAGTTGAGGTTGAGATTTGAACTCAAAACCTATTAAATAATATAATAATACATTAGTCAATTAAGCTACAAAATCTTATTAGTTTTTAAAAGCTTAGAAAGCTATATACTTAAATTCTAAGATTTATTTACTATAAAAATTCATTGATTTTATTAACAATCAAACACAAGACCTTTTGTAGAAAAATAAAATACCAATTGAGCTATGAATTATTAATAATTTGAAAAGACTTAGCCTATTTGGTAGCTACCTGTACTGTAATCATTTTTCATTTCAAATTTCCAAGGTACTTGTAACCATAAAGTAATGGTTCAAATTGAACTCATTCAGCTTTTTACCGACTTGCTAACTAAAATTAGAAATGAGGTCATCGTAGGCTTTTTTATAAAATGAAATGATATATGTTATCAAGTATAAATCTAAATGAATTCATAAAAAAAAAAGGTATAAACCTGAATGAGTTCATTTTGAACCATTACTTTATGGTTACAAATACCTTAGAAATTTGAAATGAAATGATTTCATTACAGGTGGCTGTCAAACAAGCCCTTAATAAGTTGTATATGATAGAAATATATATTATATATAAACAAGTTCGGGCCTCGGGCCAGTTCGTGGTAAGCCCAAACCCACCCCTTAAAAAAAGTTTGGGCTCCAGCCTAGCTTAGACTAGGCTTTTCCGGGCTAAATGTTGGACTGGACTGGCTCAGACCCATGCTTACCCCTATTAGGACCCCCTGGATTTCGTGACACAGAAGACGTGCATAAGTTGTGTGCACAGACCAGGGGACGGACACATCAGCACCGAAAAGTGATAAATGCACCCCAAAAAGTATAAATCACTTTTTGGTACTGATGTATCCGCCCGTGGTCCGTGCACATAATTTGTGCGCACAAATCCAGGCTCATTGGGGATACAATTTGGTTTTTGCTCTATTTTGTTTTGATGTAAAATGCTCGTAAAGCTAACATTTCTATAACAAGCATTGTTTTTCATTGTTTGTTAAGATTGAAAACAATTATTATTATTATTATTATTATTATTATTATTTTTTATTAAAAAAAATTATTCATTAGGCCGACCTTTTTATGTCACAAAGGTATAAAACATTTACCTGAAACTAACGCTCAAGACGCTTCAATGGTGGTAATTAGTGCAAAATAAAGATATTGCATCTTCCACACAGCACCATGGATTTATCAGCGACAAAGCGTGAGTGATGCGGAGACAATCCCGTTGTTGGATCACATTTTTTGGTTGTTTGAATCCACCCCTTTTTTTAGTTTTTCAGATTTGGGGCTTCGTGTCCAATTAGTCATATCAACTACCGGTGGCTTTTTAAACGATTAGGCTGCATTTTATGTTGGATTGAGGTTTGGGGTGGACTTTGCTCCCCCATGTGTAAGGTGTTAATCGTTATATATGATTTTAAAAGCTTTGCACTTTGAACGCTCTCTCAACGGGAAAATGAACATAATGGCTCTAGAGCAACAATCTCCATGAAATACTCTTGAATTGAATCAAGGAGAAGGGCTCCCCAAGTAGAATGTTTCCAGTGTATCTTCATTACTTATTCATATGCGGGAGCTGCGGGAAAGAGACAGGAAAGAGACAAAGCAAAGAGCTTCATCTCTAATCAGACGCCAAAGGGGTTCTGTCTCCGCTTATACTTTTTTCAAGTGTGACTCGGGAAAAAACAAAAAATCACTGATTTCCTTCTCGTTCAAATCATTCTTTTTTATTTGGCTTGCTAAAAAACAGAGTTCTTTGGAAATGGTGTTTTTTCAAGTGCAAGGCAAAAACAAATTCCAAACATCACCTATGGCTGCAACTAGTGTTTAACATCACCTATTTTACAACTTAATTTATGATGGCGTATTGGAGGAGGGGCTGCCTCCCTTATCAATGCCAACTAGATGGTCCATGATCAATCCAGGTCTTTGACGGAGTGCTTCCTACACACATGAGAAAGTAGAGGGTCAAGGAGCTAGTACCGGCGATGTACCGGTTTCTAGTTCTCCGACGATCAAGTCAAAGAGATCAGGGAGGTTGTAGATGGAACTCTCTCTTGCTAGAGATTTTTCAGTCTCTTACCCAGAAGATGAACTATTGCCAACATTTATAAGCTCGAGTGGTAATGTGGCGAGGTGGAATATACTTGTCGCTTTCCCTCATGTCCTTGGCTGTCACTTTCTCCGTCGTTCTCACATAGCACTGTAGCACACGTTCTCACATGACACTGTCTCCCACGTCTTCGGCCATGTCTCGTCTACCTTCTCTGTCTCTCTCAGATTTGGCAGATTTTTTATAGAAGATGCTTAGGTAATGGTTTTCTAGATTATGCTTATCCTTAGACTGACTTGATCGGGATCGTTGCCTCTGACAGTTGGGGCCTCACCAGGGATTAAAGGCTCCAGGGATCTCAAGTAGTCCTTGGGTGTCGAGTGCCTCAGATGGCGGTCGCGATTATTAGCACAATTACCTGGGGTCGAGTAGCTACGAGACGATTCTAGTTCGGGGTCGGGGGCTTCGGTTTCAGGGTAGTTGGGGGTTCCGGTTTCTAGTAGTCAGGGGGTTCGGGGCTAAGACCCTCTGCACCTTTTAGGCATTGTCTTTCTAGGGTTGCAGTTTTCCCCATCAGTTACCCCCATTCCCTGGTCCAGGGTTGCGTGGCCTGAGAATACGAATAGTCAATGGCCCTCAACAACCATTTCGAGTGTTGGTGGTGTCGTTTTGACTATTGAGGTGGCATCAGTTGGGACGGGCGCTCATAATGGCCTCGCATTTAATGCATCTCAATAACCGAGAGGGCATGCCTACGCCGGGTAGGGGTTAAATCAAATGTCATGTTGTGGATTCCTAGGCTATCTAATGGCTACCGTTTTAGCCTTTTCAATTTTTGGGGATTCACGCGACACCTCACTTCTTGATTTTATTTCGCTAGCCTTTGGATGGGTGACACATGTAGGGTCAGGGATAGTCGAGGCTTCCTATAAATACATCATTCATCTCTATTTTGATTTTCTTTTTATCTCTGTTTCTCGTTTCTCATTTCTAAGGCGATTTCTGGTGACCCTTGCATTCTTGAAGCCGTAACTTGAGCCTTTGCATCCCAGCCATTCATCTTTGGTAGCCTATCTTTGCCTGGGCACAACTATCTGCCATACTTCGGCTTCATCGTATTCGTCTCTTCTCAAGGTATTTTTTACTCAGCCCCCCCCATTTCTTGCTTGTTTTTCTCACTAGTGTTTAGGCATTCCTTTATGCCCCGTGTCTTTTCTCTACTTCTGTGGACGTAGCCTGTTTTTCTTTTGTTTCCGACGACGTTTGCTTTTCCTTTAGTTTTCTGTCCTTTCATGTGCCCACTCTTTTTATAGATGGTGTCTAGGCATTCCATTGATCGAATGGTCAATGGGGCCGATGACTTATCAAAAGTCCGGCAAGTTCCCTCGGGGTGGGCTACCGAGCTCGCTTCAATTAGTGCCTGGGGGGCGACTGAGGAGATTACTCTGGAAGAAGATTTAAAGGCAGCCTAATACGACTCCGAGTTAGGGGTGAGGACCCTTGCTCGGTACTATACTACTTATCAAATCTCCGAGGGGTTAATAATCACGGCCCCTCAAGAGACCCGGGCTTTTGAAGCTCCAGGCAATAATGTGGCACTGTATAAGCAGGCCCTTATGGCGAGCCTTAGGTTTCCTTCCTCAGGGAACTGTTGTTTTGTCTTGGGCTAGCACCCGGGCAATTAATGCCCAATGCTTGGCAAATAGCCATCGAGTGTATGGTGCTACGGGAACTTACCTTCAAAGGGGAGCACCACCTCACTCTCAGTGAATTTTTTCCTTGTTATGTTGTCAAAGAACAAGAACCAGGATGGTTCTTCTTTGCTAGCCAGGACCTGCCACCAACTTTGGTAACGGGGCTCCCAAGTTCAAATAGCGGGTAAAAGACCCGATATTTCTTCATCTCGAGTGAGGGCTAGGAATGCCTCCCGAACAAGGTACCAAAAGTGAAGTTCAATCAGAGTTGGGCATCAGTCATCAGCCCGATAGGTAAGTTGTTACTTTTATCGTTGCCTATCGTGTGTACCTTTGTTTTCATGCTCTGTCTTTGACTCATCTCTATCCTCTCTTTGTTATTCAGTCGACCACTACCGGAGTGGGGGCATCCACGACCTCGAAAAAGAGAAAATGCCCCATCGCCCCCGGGGTCCTTTTATGCTCCGCGTTCTAGAGGTGGCCCTGGTTCCCCCAGCCTTCGCTGTTGTTCCTATCACCATCTCGATCGTCGACCTGGATGATGCTGAGGGTTCCTCTTCCCCTACAATTGGGGTCCCGACTGCGACTTCCCAGTCGGCTACTCCCCCGACCACATTCAATGTCCCCACCGTGGAGGTTCTTGCTTCTGCTGCTCCGGTGGCCCCTTCTTCCATTCCCGGGGCTCCTACTTCTATCACTATGGCATCGACCTCGGCTCCACCCGACTCTTCATCTGCTCCAACCTAGGAAGCAGATGACTCCATCCTCAGGTTAGATTCCTGGCTACTAAGGATTGGTCCTGAGGGTGCACGTCTCTTAAAGGGCATTCCTCCCTCCGATATCGAGTATTTGAAAAGGCGCATCTCCTCGACCTGTGTGCAGAGAGACATGATGCATTATATGGCCAAGGGAAGAAGTCCTGTCGTTTGTGTTTTTCTTGCTTTGCTTGCTTGTTGTTTTTTTTAAACTTAATTTTATTTGTTGCAGACCGTGGCTCTAATGGCTACCTCTATCGAGAAGTACAAGTACTAGGAGTAGGTCAGGGACAATAACCTCGAGCGTCTGGCCAAGACTAGGAACGAGTATCTGGCCCTGAAGGAGGAGGTCAAGTCTGCTGTCTATGGTCTTGAGAGGAAGATGAAATGGTCGGAGGACTCTCGCTCCAGCCTAACGAAGAAGGCCGCCGAGCAGGAGGCTCGTATTGAAAACTTGAGTCTCCACTTGTGAGATTCCGAGGTAGAGATCCCTAGGGCCAGGAATAAGCTCGGGGCCATGAAGAACCGGCGCATCCGATAAGAGAACGAGCTTAGAATCACTGTCAAAGATACGAGGAAAAGGACCACAAAGGAAATTTTGGAGTGGGTATGCCTTAAGGTTGAGGCTGAAAGGGAGAGGGAGAGACAACAGATGTGGGAGGAAGCCTCCCGGGAGGCGGAGGCCAAGTATTTGGCCTCAGGCACTTTCCGCCTTGTCAAGGCTAATTGCTTCTAGGAGGATTTCAAAGAATTTCGGGACATTGCATCCGAGCGATTCCCCAATATCGATTTCTCATTCATCTGGCCTAGAGGAACCGAGGCTAAGGTCGAGGAGGAAGAAGAGGATGACCAAGATGCCGTCATGCTAGACAAGGGGGCTACCGGGGGAGACCAAGTGTTGACGACCGAGGAGGCCGTCAGAGTGTCAATAACTACACCCGGGGAAGCTAACTCGGGGGATGTAACAGAGGATGTCGACCCCAAAGAATAGTTTGTTGTTTTGTTTCATTGTTTTTTTTGTCGTGTTGTAATTTATTTTGTATATGAATGAAAGTCTTTTGTGCTATCCCTTGTATCATCTTTAGTCTTTAACAAGATTTTTTTAAGTGTTTTGTGTTCCTTACGTGTACAACGGTAGGTATGAGTAAAAAGAACCTAACCAAGTGTTAACATTTTGTGGGTCGGCCAACTATTCCCCAAACAGTGAGGGGAGGATCCCTTGGGGTTGACGCTTTAGAGTCGAGTAGGAATGAATACCAATTCAGGTTTTCTAAGTGTAGGCATACTAATTGTTTCCAGTCGTAATGTTTAGTCGGTATAAGGGTGCCTCGTGGTCAACTTTTCGGTGACGGAGGTATTTATAAAGAATCTTTGAAGCATTAGATCTATCGGGTCCGCATAGTTTTTGGTACATAAGGATCCCCGATGGCACACCCTTGTAAGCTTAAGCCTTATGTTGTCAATGTCGCTGGGAATTCTTAGGTGTCTGTTCCGGCCTTAGCCATACATGGGTGGGGAGCGTAAATATACTTACTTGGTGGCAGAGGGCCGCAATGTAATTGTACTCCACCTAACTCAGGTTATCTCACAAGGTTTCTCCTTTGCCTTCCATGGCCCAGGGGTCGCCTAACATAAAGGCTTAGGGTCGCCTTTTCTGGTCATGGGGTTAGTCTTATAACCTAGGGCGGGTCATCCTCGTCGCCCGGGGGTCAATTTTATAACCCAGGGTTAATTTTGTAGACAGAAGTCGTTGGTCAGGTCATCATCATAACTAGGGGTCATCCTCGTGACCTATGGTTAGTCTTGTAACTCGGGCCTAATCTTGTAGCTTGAAGTCGTTGGTTGGGTCATCATCGTGACCTAGGGTTATCCTCGTGACCTGAGGGTTAGTCTTATAACCCGGGGCTAATCTTATAGCCTGAAGTCGTTGTGACTTGGGGTCATCCTCATGACCTGGGGGTTAGTCTTGTAAACCGGGGCTAATCTTGTAGCCTGAAGTTGTTGTGACCTGGGGTCATCCTTGTGACCTAGGGGTTAGTCTTATAACCTAGGTAAGGTAGTTTTAATTGTTGTTGACCCTGTAAAACCTAGACCATCTCACTAGTTAGAGTTGTAACCTCAATTTTATTGATAATATTTTTTCAAGTGTTCTATATTCCATGGTCGTGGTAAAGGCTTCCCTTGAATAGTCTCGATGTGGTAAGTCCCGGGCCTATTACATTGTGTCAACCGGTATGGTCCTTCCCAGTTAAGCTTTAACTTTCCCTTCGTTGGGTCTTGCATTGCCTGTGTTACTTTTTTGAGGACCAGATCCCCACCAATGAATCTCCTTGCTTTAACTCGGGAGTTGTAATACTTGGCCATTTTTTGTTTGTACATTGCTACGCGTAGAGCGGCTTCATCTCACTTCTCCTCCAGTAAGTTGAGGTTATTTCTGAGGCCTTCCTCATTCTTTTCCAGGTCAAAGTTTGCAGTCCTATGTATAGTCATCAGGATTTCCACCAGTACTACCGCCTCGGTCTCGAAGGCTAATGAGAAAGGCATCTCCCCCGTAGAAGTTCTTATAGTAGTACTGTAAGCCCATAAGACGTTGGGTAGTTCCTCGGGCTAAAGGCCTTTCAAACTTTTGAGCCATTTCTTAATTAAGTTTAGGAGTGTCCTATTGGTAACTTCCACCTGGCCATTGGCTTGGGGGTGAGTTGGTGAGGAGAAGTGATTTTTTATGCTAAGCCCTGTGCAGAATTCTAGGTATCGGGTATTATCAAATTGCTTCCCATTGTTAGTAATAATGACTTATGGGATACCAAATTGGCAGATGATAGACTTCCAGGTGAAGTCTCGGATATTTTCTCTGTAATCCTTGCCAAAGCTTCAGCCTCCACCCACTTAGTAAAATAGTCGATGACTACCACCAAGAATCTCATTTTCTCTTTCCTCCTGGGGAGTGGCTCCACTATGTCGATTCCCCATTACGCGAAGGACCACCGCCTAGCTATCGGGGTCAATTCTGTCGACCTCTTGGGGATATTGGTGAACAGATGGCACTTATCACATCTTTGGGTGAGGATGGCGGTGTTCTTTTGCATGGAGGGCTAATAGTACCCAGCTTTGATCGCTTTATGGACCATAGCTCTGCCCCCCAAGTGATTCCCATATATCCCCTCATGAATTTCTCGGAGTGCATAGTTGGCTTCTTCCTTAGACAGACATCTAAGCAAGGGGAGAGTGAAGCTTCTCTTGTAAAGAACGTCACCAAGCAACAGGTACCAACTGGACCGTGTTCTTGCTTTCCTTGCTTCTTCCTTAGATTTTGGAAGCTGACCACTCTTTAAGTACTTTATGATCTAGCTGGCCCACTCTGGCTCGAGGCTGGCCACATTGACCTCTTTGTCCCCCTTTATTTCGATACTTAGATGGGAAAGGTGTTCTATGATGACTCCCTAGGTCAGGTCCCCAAAGGCCAATAATGCAAGCTTGGCTAACCTGTCAGCATATTTGTTGTCCCCATGGGGGACTCACTGTATGATGAAGTGTCTAAACTGGGACTTCTCTTTCTCCATAGTTGTGAGATATCACTTCATTTGGTCATCATTTGCTCCGTATTCTCCCTATACTTGTCTGACTACCAACTAGGAATCGCTCTTAACTTTTACGTTCTTTGCTCCGAGCTCGCGGGCAAGGCGTAGTCCCATGATCATTGACTTGTACTCGACCAACAATGCTCATTGTTGGTTGCTTTAAACCTAAACCTTATGGCATATTTGAGCTTAACTTTCTCTAGTGTAATTAAGACAACTCCTCCTCCAGTAGTGATGCTGGTGGAGGACCCATCCACATGCATGACCCATTCTTCTTTGTCAACTTCTTCCTGCTGCCCGCCTTGCGCCCCTGTCTCAGCATCCAAGTCATAGGTATATTCGGCAATGAAGTCAGCGATAACTTGGCTCTTAATTGCTCCTAGGGGGTAGTACTCGATATTGAACTCACTTAATTCTATCGACCACTTCACTAGCCATCTCGAGGTTTCCGGCTTGTGTAATATCATCCTGAGAGGTTGGTCTGTTAGGACCCGAATGGCATGGGCCTGGAAATAGGGTCTCAATCATCGAGCGGTGATGACCAAAGCAAAGGCCATTTTTCTGCCCTTGGATACTTTTCCTCCGCCCCCCTGAAGGCTCTGCTAGTGTAGTACATAGGTGATTCTACATTAGCCTCTTCCCTTATCAACACCAAGTTTACTGCCATACCTATTATCAATAGGTATACATAAAGCACCTCACCTTGCTTTGGCTGATTTACCATGGGCAGGTGGTTGAGGTGGTTCTTAAGCTCACAGAAAGTGCTATTGCACTCCTTATCCCAGTAGAAGGCCTTCTTTAGCAGGTGAAAAAAGGGTGAGCATTTATCTGTGGCTTGATAGATGAATCGACTCAGGGCGGCAATCTTGTCGGCCAGGCACTGAACTTCCTTCATGTTTCTGGGTGCTTGCATGTCGAGGATCGCCTTTACTTTCTCGGGGTTGGCCTCTATCCCTCTCTGGGACACCATGAACCCGAGGAATTTCTCGGTTGACACTCCGAAGGCACACTTGCTGGGATTAAGCTTCATTTTATGTTTTTTCAAGGTTTGGAAGGTCTCATTTAAGTCAAAAAGGTGATGCTCAGCTTGGAGACTCTTCACTAGCATGTCGTTTACATATACCTTAACTTTGTTTTAGATTTGGCCCTTGAACATCTTGTTGACCAGTCTTTGGTAAGTCACTTTAGTGTTCTTTAGTCTGAATGGCATGACTCGGTAATAGTAGAGCCCTTGGTCGGTGATGAAGGCAATCTTCTCTTAGTCAAGTTCGTGCATCTTAATATGATTATACCCCGAGAAGGTGTCCATGAAGCTAAGGATCTAGTGGCCGACTGTTGAGTCCACTAGGATGTCGATCCTCGGGAGTGAAAAGCTGTTCTTTGGGCACACTTTGTTTAAGTTGGTAAAGTCAATACACATTCGCCATTTTCCACTCGGCTTTCGTATCATCACCACATTTGCTAACTAGTCGGGGTAATAAACTTTCCTCACAAAACCAGCCGTCAGTAGTTTCTCTACCTCCTCTATAATCACCTGGTTGCGTTCTGGGGCAAAATTTCTCTTCTTCTGTTTAATGGGCCTTAAGGCCGGGTCCACATTCAGTCTATGTACGGCCACCTGTGGATCTATTCTTGGCATGTCCTCATGTGTCCAAGAAAATACATCCTAGTTCTTGACAAGGAAGTCTCATTGTTGAGCCTTGAACTCCTCCGATAGGTCTAACCCTGCCTGGGTTATTTCATCTGGCACGTCAAGGTTAAAGATAACGTCTTCCAGCTCTCCTCTTGGTTCAATTGCTATTCGGGTCCTCTCATCTCGAACCTCCAGGCTGTCTATTGATATGTTCTCTCTAAGGGCTAGCTCTCCTTTGAGCGAAGTCATATAACATTCACTGGCCAGCCACTTGATCACCCTTAACTTCGTTGATTCCCTTCTCCATCGGGAAGCATATCAATAGATGATATGTCGACATGATTACCCTTAATTAGTTCAGTGCAGGCCTTCCGAGTATTACATTATAGGCTGAGGGGTAGTCGACCACCATAAAATCTATCACTCGGGTCATCTGACGTTCTCCTATGCCAGTTGTGATAGGCAAACTAACTGTCCCCAGTGGGAGCAACCGGTTATCCGTGAATCCCACTAATGGCATTGTATAGGCTTGAGTTTACCCCGCCTGATTTGTTGGGAGGTTTACCATTCTTGAACAAAGAAATTAGTAAAATTCATTTAAACAATCACATATCTGCATATGCTTTCCCATGATCATCATATAAATCTCTACAATATATTATTAAAGTATGTTTATAATTACTTCAATCAAATAACCAGACACAAGAATCTGATCCAATCTGGTCTCCAAAGTCTCCACACCTGTTCCATAGTTCTCTGCACCTCTCCCACCTCCAGAATTGTTACAAGAGACTATCTGAACGTGGGTAACCCTTTATATTGGGATAAGGAGAGATTAGAGAAACCCTAGGGGGTGTGGGATCCTTATGGGACTCTTATCCTTAAGCTAATGGGACCCACCATCCTAAATTGAGTCAAACTA